>QLPI01020057.1:0-15448 GCA_003314275.1 Chroogomphus rutilus | reverse complement strand
CCCGACCTTTTCAACAACACCCTTCGGCAGTCCCGAAGTCCGTCAGAATCCGGCGCTTGACAAATAGATTGGACCAAGTGGATGAGTTGTAACTTCTTCCAGATCAATCTGGAGGGGTTAGGATGGACCAAGGGTGTTAGTGTGAGTCTTATTATAGATCTCAATGAAGTCATGATATTCTGGAGGTACAGAAATTTGTTGTAAACTTTGAGAGAAGAAAGGATGCAAGGGAGGGTAAAAACATAGCTTGGGAATTCAGTGAGTACATATAACTAAGGAGCTATATGATACTAGCAGTGCTATAGTCTGGATTAAAGTCTGCTGTTGTTGCCAGTTCCACTGACATGGCACCACTCATGACCCAAGATACTTTGACATCTTGAACAATGTGGAGTCTAAACCATCTCCTCAAAGTTAGAATATAAAAAAGCATGCTCCTCTTCATCCTTCACTCCTCCATCCACTATTGTAGCCATTGCTAAATAAGGTAGTTTTAAGATGTGATTTCCTGGACCTATCATCATGGTGTTTTGAGCAAATATTAAGCACATCATTATTTCTTTACTTTATAACAAGTCTAACAAGTCAAACCTAATTCTACAAGTGAGAAAACATCTGTTTGAGTCTAACACATGAGTTACACAAGTATCTGAGCCATACATGAGTCTTTGTTACGATGTAAAAGAATGATGTAGTCGTAATTAAATGTAATATCTCCCAAGGTCGAAACAATGGCGAGGTTCAGAGTAGGGTTAGGCTTCAACTTATGTGTTGTGCCCACCAGATTGCACTGGACCCTAATTTCATAAAAGCGAGAGCAGAAAGGAGGTCTAAGATGAACAGAAGGAAGTTTAGTTGAAATCTTAGTCGATTATCTGACTGAAGACTGAACTACTGAATGTACAAAATCTTTATACTACTTTCAAATCTACGAGGAGTTGACTAGATTCCTATAATAGATAAGAAAGCCAAGGCTTGTGAAAAGTGAGAACAGAAATACTATATCCCAATCTTGAACCCCTCTGTGACATTGAGGGGTGATGTGTCACCCCAATTCCCAATGGAGTTACCCTATAAGGAATGTAGTAGCAGATCAGATATCAGAGATAGAATGGAATTGCAAATAAGGAAAGTAGAGTGGAATGTAATGAAGAAAGTATTAAACATAAATGAAGTGAAAATGGATTTGCGAGCATGTGGGGATTAATGTAAATGTGTAGAGCATATTGACAGGTGCATGTGACACCAAGATGGATACATGAGGTGCAATAGAATTCGAAGGCTGAGAGCATGTGGTTGAATAGGCGAGTGAGGGTGGAGTTAGGCTGAGCGGGCTGAATTGAATAGTTGGGCATGCCGGCACAACAGTTCCTAATAGTATCCCCCCCTTATGGCTGAGTCCCACAAGGTAGCAGAAATGAAGTTGTAGACGAAGGCCCCATTGGAGTTTGGAATTGTGAAAGCATATAAGAGTAGCTGCTAGGGATTTTGAGGGGTAACCACCGTTGACATCGCCAATGGAAGATACTTTTATCAACCCCTCGTATGTCTGCAAGCTCATGGGCATGTATACCTTGCCCATCGTCTCATACCTCAACAGTGCCAACATCCCTCCCCCATTGATATGCCTACCCCCTCATCGTCGACCATCGAGCGTAATCGTGCACAACTCGAAGAGGATGTGAGAGACATAATTGATATGCGAGCACCATGGGTTGAAGGCTTACACTTAAAAAGTGCAAAGGTGAGTAGTCCTTCGTTCAGAATTCAGCATAGTGCTTATCAGTTTCTTTTAATATGCTTGTCTGGAAATGCGAAATGACAAGTTTGACCTCAACACCATCTTCTACCATGATGCAAGACTGGTAGAAAAAGATGAAGATATGGCTTGGGTCAAGAGAGAGGGGGAGATATCAATTAAAGTGCTTGAAGTGCTAGACACTTATGGTGCACTACTACTATGAGATACATGGTAATGGCAGTGTCTAAGTATCAGAAGGGGGGGAGCATATCAGAAGGACTGGGGTGTAAAAATATTGGCCGGGGAGGCACAAGAGGGCCAATCCCTCAAAGGTAGGGGGACTGGCAGAAAACAAGAGCTGATCCATGTTGGAGTGAAGGGTGTTTGTGGTTTGGTCATTGGTTGGGGGGTGCTACATCAGTGTATTTGTCGAAGCAGCATGTGGACTGAATGTATGATAAGGTAGCGGGGATGATCTTGGGGTCACCCAACAGCCGATGAATGGAGTGGCTGGCCTTTCCTGCCTTGTGTCTGAGCTGGTTGCGCTGCTCTGTGAATCATTTGCAGTGTTTGAGGTAGTGCACTACAGTCTCTGGCTGGTGGCATTGTTTGCATAAGGCTGTGTCTGGAGCTTTTATCTTCTTAAGGAAAGAGTTGAGGGATATGTGGCCAGTGCATAGTTGTATGAGGATGCTAGTTGCTCTATGGGGCAGGGAACTCAATGTCTTATAGATTTGATGGTTTGGCAGTTTCGAGTCTATTTGGGACATTTTGGCATATCCGGGTGATTTTGACCAGACTCTCCTCCAGTGCTGGAGAACAGATTTCTTCCAGTTGGCCTTCAGGGCTATGATACTTACCAGAAGGTGCTTTCTGAGAAGCTCTGGAAAGTCGTTGGTATGGGAGACGTCCCCTCTGGCTGCTCTCTTTGCATGTTCATCAGCTAGCTCATTTCCTTCGATTTCCATGTGGCCTGGAACCCACTCCAAGTGGATGCACAGGTTATGGCATTTTCACTTCAGTCTCTGGATGAGCATGTGGGCTGTTTCTAGTAAATATTGTGCCAGCTGGGTCCTGCTGTTCTGCAAGGCCTGGATGACAGCTTGATTGTCAAGGGCAATCAAGGCAGATCTAGCGGTTTGATAGGTTTCCAGTAGTGTTAGTGCCAGAATTACACCGACAATCTCTCCTTCAAAGACTGCGTGTTTAGAGTCTTTGCCTAGCCTGTATCGAAGGGCCTCCCCATCTTGAGGGGTGACCACCACCGCACTGATGCTTCCATCGAGTCCTGATCCATCTGAGAATATTTGGATGTTGTCCATCCTCGTCCTTAAAGTACTGGCTGCCGCTGGCTTGCTGTCTGCAATGTGCATGGTAGATTGAGGGCACCAGCTGGGGTGGTGTCTGGTCAAGTCCACTGTCTCTATGGTATCTGGGAAAATCTTGTACTACCAGAGAAGGTTGTGGATTGCAGAGGGATGCAATCGGGGGCATCTCTTTGAGCTGCATTTCACTGCTTTGTAGAGTGGGTGAAGTTTGGGCAATGTCACTAATCTGAGCACCTCGTGATGACAGGTGTCATCCAGGCATATCTGGGTCGGTGGGATGGCTTGGGTCAAGGGCCATAAGTTGGATATCCCATGCGAACAATGAGTGCAATGTCGCAACATGTGCCTTTGGAAATGGGATGGAGATCTGGACATGGGTGCCTGTGTGTGGTGTAGCGAGAGGGGAGTGGGTTGTACAATAAATGTGTGAGGTTGTTGTTATGACTCGGTAAAGCCGAGGAGTCGGTCAAGTCCTGCAGACCATTTGGGGTGGCTAGGCTTCAACGTGCTCGTGCATTGCGCCCTGCTGTTCTGTGCATGCCACTGTTTTGGACAGAAGAGAGACCTGGGAAGATGCCAAGGGTGTCGGCCCAAGTGAAGGACTTTAGACAGGAGAAGGGTGGACAAGGGGATGCAGACCAAGTTGATATTCAGAGTGAGGAACTATCTACATACATCTGCTACTTATATAGGTTAAGAAGCAAGATGTGGAACAGGGTGGCATAAGGAATGGAGAATAATAAGGTATGAAGTATCATGTGGAGGTATTGTTCACAGTGATCAGGAATAGAATAGGAAATGTAGGCGAGAATAGAATAATGAAATATGGTTGAAAATAGAATAATGAGAGAGTGGATGAGAATAGAACAATGAAAAAAATGGCCGAAGATAAAACAATAGGGCTGTGACCAAATAATAAATGAATAACAATTGTTCCTAAGGGAATCAGGTAAGGGAAGGGATGGGTAATGAGGGAATGGTGATGGATGGAGGATGTGGGATGAGAGTGGTGAACGATATGATGTACCAAATGTACCAGATGTACCGAGCCTGGGTCGTGAACTGACGATGGAAGACTTGTTACTGGTGTGTGAGTAAGGGTCGGTCGGTCGGTACTGCCGAGATAACGGGTACTCGGTACGTGTACTTGACAGTTGTGGTACAAGTAAGAGGAAGGGGAGGAAAGGGAAAGGAAAAGATAAGGAAACTGAGGTTGAAGAAAGTCCGAGTAAGTCGAAGAAAAGGGCGAGGGAAGGTACACTAGAGGATGATGAGGTTTGGAATTCAGATGAAGTGGGCCTCTCGAAAAAGGCGAGGATCCAGCCCAAGGTGTGTGCCCCCCTCTTCCTCCCTACTTCGCCCACTCCTCAGCCTCCATCTCCCCCACCTCCTGAGCTGTCACCTCCACCTGTTGTTTCACCACCATAGATTATGGTCTTGTCACCCAACCCACTCCAACACCTCCCCCACTATCTCCTGCTCCACCTCCAGCTCTCTCACCCCCACCACCTCCATTTCCACAGCCTGTTCCCTCACCACCTTCTGTGGCTCTCCCCTCTCTACCATCTGTAGCCCCCATGCCTCCCCAGCCTTTGCCCATCATTGCATTGACCACCACCCTCATTGAGCTCAAGCAGTCTGTCGATGACCTTCATCGGGAATTGGCAGAGAACAGGTACAAGAATGCCAAGGCATGGATCATCAATGAGGAATTGTGAGTGGAGGTGAGGAGTCTGACCCTACAACTCTCATATCAGAGGTCGGTGAGCAGGGAAGTGGTGCCTGAACCTCCTAGAGTGTAGGGCACTTGGAAAAATTGGGTGGGTAGATCTGGTAGAGGACCTGCTAATGCATGGAATGATGCTGAGGAAGGAGAAATAGAGATAGGGTTGTAGAATAGAAGTGTAATTTGGACTTAAATCTATATATTTTTTTTGTATAATTTTGTTTTGTTTTCGGAATTTAACTTGAACTGAATGAAAGAAAGAATTGGAATTGCAAGTTGGAATGAATGAATGAATCGGAATTGAGAGTTGAACTTGAAGATGGAAAGAAGAGCTGAATTGCAAGTGGAATCAAGTGAATGACTTGAAGATGGAAGGAAAGAGCTGAATTGTGAGTGGAAAAATGATAATGAAATGGAATGAGTGAGAGTGAATGGAAGAGAAATTGCGAGGTGCTTATGGAATGGGTAATGGTCCAGGTTTGGATGGGTATGACTTGTGAAAGTCTTGAACAAGTTCTGAAGCGTGGTCAAGTTCTGTTGCGAGGAGCCATGAAGTTTCTTCATCTGTGCCTTTGTATCCTGCCCACCGCACTAAGTACAACAACTTGTATGCTGTACATCTGTTATCAATCTTTGAGTCAAGGATTTCAGATATCTTGAATTTAGTTGTGCCGTCGATGATCACTGGAGGCGGAGGTGGTTGAATGTGATTAGGAATGGGATTAGGAGAGGCTGGCTTAAGCATTGAAATGTAGAATACAGGGTGTACTGCGTTCATGTAGTCTGGGAGTTTCAGAGTAACTGAGTGAGTACCGAACATACAATGATTTCAAATGGACCCAAAAATTTCTCAGCTAGCTTTTTTGTGGGATGAGTAGTGTCAGGGGATGACCCTTTCCAAAACCTGACCCAGGTCCGAAGTCCTAAAATTTCTCAGCTAGTGGCATAGTTGCTTATCCCCTTAGACATCCCATTGTCTAGTGAGCAAGTCAGGCTTAGTGTCCAAACAACCGGGTCTGAAACGAATGACGAGGTTAAACTGGGAAAGGTATTCTGACCACCTAGCTTGATGTCTAGTCAACAACTTTGTCATACAAAAGTGCTCCAAATTCTTATGATTGGTGATGACATTGATGGGCTCAGCAGAACCTTCCAAGTAGTGACATCACTTTTGAAAAGCTTCGAAAATCGCAAACAGTTCTTTATCATGAATGTCATAGTTGAGTTCAGGGGAAGTGAAAGTTTGGGAATGAAATGCAATCAGGTGAAGCTCGCCGTCTGGGGTGTGTTGAGAGAGTATAGCTGCTAAAGTGTAATCTGACGCATCTGTCTCTACAATCAAGGGCAAATCAGGAGTCCAATGAGTTAAGATGGGGGCAGATGTGAATGCAAGTTTCAGCTTATTAAACACATCTCTACACTCCTCACTCCAGTTCCATGCCAGACCCTTGCGAGTTAGTCGAGTAAGGGGGGTCGTAATGGAGGAATAGTTGTTAATGAATCATCGATAGAAGTTCGCAAATCCAAGGAATGATTGGACATCTTTGACTTTATGTGACTCAGGCTATTGAGTAATGCATTTGACTTTGTCTTCTGCCATCATAAGACCATCGGGTGATAGGCTATATCCAAGGTATTCAACAGACATTTGGTGGAAGGAGCATTTGTCTTCTCGAGCATAAAGGTTGCATTTGCGCAATCATCAAAGAACTTTGCGAACATGTTCGATATGTGAGGATTCATCATAGGAATAGATGAGGATGTCATCCAAATAGACAATGGTGCAGTTGTCTAAAGATTGCTGAAAATGTCATTCATGAAGCACTGGAATGCAGCAGGGGCATTAGATAAACCGAATGGCACCTTTGACAATTCGAATGAGATGATAAGCATGTCGGAGATCAATTTTGGTGTATATACAAGCTTTCTTGGGGGCATCTAAGAGGTTGGAAATAAGGGGAAGTGGATAATGGTCCTTCTTCATAATTCTGTTTAGACCACAAAAGTCTACACAGAGTCGCAGGGAGCCATCCTTCTTGCATATGAATAGTCCTAGGGCACCGTATGACAAACATGAGGGTCGAATGAAGCCCATGTTGAGGTGTTTGTCAATGAAATCTTGTAGGGATTGGAGTTCAGATACTGAGAGGGAATAGATGGGACCAAGAGGTGGCAAAGTGCCATCCTCAAGGTTGATCTTGAGGTCGTAAGATCTATGGGGTGCTAGTGTATTACCACACTGTTTACTAAAGACATCAGCGAAGTCATGATAGAATTCTAGAACATGCTGTTTAATGCTATCCAGGGTGTCAGAAGAGTCAACCGTAGCAGAGCCTCGAGTATATTTATCGAGATCTGCAAGGTTGAGTTGAAAAGCTTGCGAACCTTCTAGTTTGCAGGCACAAACAAATGCTTCTGCATTGACTAGGGCTATTTGTGGTGCCTCCAAGTTCAGAGATGGTAACAGATTGCTTGGAAGTGAGGTGCTAGACTGTGAAGTAGTGGGTGAGGCCTGAGGGGTTGGCATGGTGGTCAGTTCTATAGTCTTGAAAGTTATACTGCCCAATACCCAGTCAATTGATGGATTGTAGTAGGTGAGCCAGTTGAAGCCATGTACTGCAGAGCAACTGCCGTCCAACAATGTTACATAGAAAGTAATGTTCTGAAGTTTGCCGGTCAGAAATTGGATGGGGATTGTAGTAGTCTGAGTAATAACAGAATTAGTAGAGCCGTCAAATAGTTTCAATGGAATAGGAGGAACTGAGTTAGTAGGTAAAGAATATTTTTGCACAACTCGTGATTCAATAAAACAGTCTGAAGAACCACAATCTAAGAGCGTAACTAAAGGAAACTTGGGAATACTAGAGCAAGTCAAATTAACTATTAAAGAAGTTTTTGAAGTCTCAGAAGTAGAAGATATGTGAGAAACAGGAGAAAGGGCATTCAAGAAAAGCATGTGAGTGAGGCTAATGCTTGTGCATTTCCGAGGTTGCTGCTTATTTTTTCAACTCTGTCGCCATAGTGTCTTCGGCTTTGGTGTCAGTCATGCTCACCTTTGTCACATGCGCTTTCATCGATTTGTTCTTGTTATTGTTGTTGTTATAAGAAGAAGTCAATGAGGATTGGGAATTGGATTTGGGGCAGTCCTTGACCATGTGACCTTTTGAAGCATACAAGAGACAGAGTCCCACGTTGATTTACCTTTGATGTTCTTTGGGCAATAGCTTCCTATCTTTTATGGGATTGTGGACAATGGGATTGATGAATGATAAAAGAGAATAATAGAAACAATAGAAAGTTATTCTGTTCCACACCTATAGCCACTCATGTCTGCTCGCTATGGTAAGTGCCCGGTCTGAATGCTAATGCAATCTTAACAGTTTGGAGTAGGGCAAGGCTTCAACTTATATTTTGCACCCACCAGATTGCACTGGTCCCTAATTTCTGAATAGCGAGACAGAAGAAGCTTAGTTGAAATCAAAGTTGATTATCTGACTGAGGGCTGAACTACTGAATGTACAAGATCTTTATACGACTTTCAAATCTACGAAGAGTTGACTAGATTCCTATAATAGATAAGAAAGTCCGAGGATCATGAAAAGTGAGAACAGAAATACTTTGTCCCAATCTTGATCTCCTCTGTGACATTGAGGGGTGATGTGTCACCCCAATTCCCAATGGAGTTACCCTATAAGGAACATAGTAGCATATCGGATATTAGAGATAGAATGGAATTGCAAATAAGGAAAGTAGAGCAGAACATAATGAAAAGGATATTAAACATAAATGAAGTAAAAATGGATTTGCAAGCATATGGAGATTGATGTAAATGAGTGGAGTGAATTGACAGGTGCATGTGATGCCAAGACAGATACATGAGGTGCATATAGTTCATGGGCTGAGGGCATATAGTTAAATAGATGAGTGAGGGTGGAGTTGGGCTGAGCAGGCTGAAATGAATAGTTGGGCATGCTGGCGTGCGGTTCCTAATATTCCCCCCCTTCTTACTTCTCTTGTTGTTCGAGTTGTTGGAATTAGAGGAAGACTGATTGTTGTTGTTGTTAGAGTTGGAGCGATTGGAAGTAGACATGTTTGCCTTTGAAGGATTTCCGAAGTTATTGTACTCCTTGTATTCCCAGTACCTGCTGTTGATCTCAAGTGAAAACTATCTGAGCTCGGCGAGGGTTTTGAATCAAGGTGTTATGGCCCGTACTCTCAATAAACCCATACCAGCCCCCACAACCACCCACACCTTTTCTGGGACCTTTCTGATCGCTCAAAGTCTGAATAACCAAATTCCGGATGTCCGATACATCATTCCAAGTTTCCGTGTTTCCGAACCTCCGAAGGCTCCGAAAGTCAAGGTTCCGCTCCTTTGATAGACGACGTGCAGGATCATCACGTACCTCACTCCTTGTTCTTCATTTTATATTGCCCCTTGTACTCTCTTCCCCCCCTTGTCTTTACTCGGTAAAAGATAGTACAAGAACTAGATACATGTATATAAGCCACCAGTCGACTGGACTGTTCACCAGTACGAATATCGACTTAGTCTACCCCCTAGTTTCCGATTCATTTCCGGTAAACTCCCACCTCCTTTCCGAAATTAGGGACAGACGATCGAGGAGGGTGCAACACATAAGTTGAAGCCAAGTCCCTTCGATCTCGAACACCTCAGTGACCGGATTGAACCAATCCGCGACCTACCCTAAGCTCCCGGTGCTCCCGTCTCCATCCATAGTCCATCCCCGACTTCCGTTCTCGGCCTTCGGCCCCTTCACGGACTTCTACGCTAACCCAGATAGCCCCTTCGGAAGTACTAGCTAAGCGCCTGACACGTGGACTTAACACAAGGGAAGTAAAGGAGGCTGTCCTTGATACGCTTGGCCAACCCTTTGTATGCCACATGTGCAAGGGTGGCATCATTCCACTGAGTGTGAGTGGATGCTCAGGTAAAGTCGATGAAGTAGCATGCTGCTTGATGATGATCTTTCATGACTATCTTGCTGAGTTCGATTTCTGCTTATGTAGCATTGTTGAAAGGTCCAAAGTTCATCTTGAGTTCTTGTCAAAAGTCTCTCCAGACCCTAAGCTAACTAGGTTCGGGTTGGATTTTTCCTAGGATGGTAGGCTTGAAGTACTAAAGTGCAGGGCCTGTGAGGTACGAAATAGCATAGTAGACTCTCAATGCATCTGTCAAGAAGGCAGAAGGATGCTCTCAAAAGTTTAGCTTGCATTGTAAGAAGAATGTGCGAAGCTTAGCTTGGTCGGTACCATCATAGACCTCAGGCTCATGAGTCTTGGCATGATGGCCAGGATTGGAATTTTGTCTAGGGGGTAGTTGCGCTAATCAATCGCCGAGTGCTTTGACGATCTTGTCGGCACTAGTGTTTGAATTAAGAATAGGATTTGCTTTGTCAATGTCATTATCATCAATTGCTTCTTCATTGTCATCGTTCTCGGGTTTAGGAGGAGTGTTAAGTCCACATGTCGGCGCTTAGCTAGAGGCTTCCAGAGGGGTTTCTGGAGGGTTCTGAATGATTTCTGAAGGGGGGGTTCGTACTCCAGGTCGCGGACTCGGGATTGGAATCGGAATGGGGACGTAGAGTCGGGAAGCGCTGGGGATCTTAAGACTGTTTGCGGTATAGGGTGGTACGAGTGGTTCGAGGTCGCAGGGACTTGGCTTCAACTTATGTGTTGCGCCCTCCTCGATTGTCTGTCCCTAATTTCGGAGAGTCAGAAAGTTTACCGGAACTTAATTGGAAACTTCGACGCAGAATTAAGTCGATATTTGTACTGGCAAATAGTCCAGTTGACTGGTGGCTTATATACATGTATCTAGTCTTGTACTATCTTTTACCGAGTAAAGACAAGGAGGGAAGAGAGTATAAGGGGCAATATAAAGCAAAGAACAAAGGAGTGAGGTACACGATGATCCTGCACGTCGTCTATCAAAGGAGCGGAACCTTGACTTCGGAATCTTCGGAGGTTCGGAAACACGGAACCTCGGAATGATACATCGGAAATCCGGAAAGCAGTTATTAAGGCTTTGAGTAGTCGGAAAGGTCCCGGAAATGGTGTGGGTGGTTGTGGGGGCTGGTATGGTTTTATTGAGAGTACGGGCCATAACAGTATCCCTCCCTTAGGACCAAGCCCTCGAGGTCCTAAGCTTTATTTACAGTTGTAAGGGAAACCCTCTGGACTCCTCTGGAGTTGTCTCATGGAGAGGGCTAGACAGGAGGAATCCAAATGGGAAAATAAACCTATACATTGGAATCTGTAGGGCCAACCTCCTGGTACTAGGTCCGAAGCTTGGGCGCTTATTCCGGGTTCTAATCATTGTGCTAAACTCATTCCGGTCTCCCACCTGGTGGGTCCTAAATTCCTGACCTTTGGAGTATTGTCCATGTATGGAATTATCTGTTGGTCACACGGGAGGTCACGGATATCTCGGATATCATGGACACTGTGGAGATGGTGTGGTTGGTAGTGTGGATGATGGTGTGGATGATGGATACTATGGGAGTTCAGCGGATGATGGAACTTGTGGATATTGCTTAGGTGTGAAGGTTGAGGTATTCCTTTCCAGTCCTCGGATCCTTGTTTCCAATCTCGGAATCGAAGCGGAGTTTGAAATAGAGCTTCGGATTCGGATTCGGAATTCGGAAAGGGTCTTCCCCTGAGCATGGGAATTTTCTTAGACATTTTGGAATGTAATGGGCATTTTTTAAGCGTCCTTAATCTGCCTTATAAAAGGGAGGCTCCACCTCTATGGGGGCCTTCCTGCTTTCCCCATGTTGACTTATGGTCACATAGAGCGCATTGGTTGAAGGAGGGAGTGGAGAAAGAGAGGGAGGAGGTCCGGAAAGCTGAGGGGGTCTGGAAAGCTGAGGGGGTCCGGGAGGCTGAGGGGGTCCGGGAAAGCTGAGGGGGTCTGGAAAGCTAGGGAGGGTCTGGAAGGCTGAGGAAACCCTGAAACTGGCAGAGATCCACAGGATGGTGGAGGAGAATCGGAAAGTGGAGGAAAGGGGGGTTTATTGGGTGAGTCCAATCCTGCTGGACCCGATCTGGATCTTGAGGGATCCTATGTGGTTTGATGCATAAGGAGTGGAAAATGTTTATTCATGGCTCAGCCTGTAGTCTTGTTCTGGAGTCGTGAGTGTCATGTAAGGTCATTATCTATGAAATGGTCAGAGGTCCATGTTGGTCAAGGTTTCCTGAGTGGAAACTTTCAGAGTGTCGGATTGAGCACTGAGTCGAAATCAATGTCAGGTTTCCAGAGGGTCATAGTTGTTTCTAAGAAACGGGTCGAATTCTGCGGTATAAGTTTTCCATCTTTTCCGAGTTTTGGACGAAAGGTCTGTGGTAGCCCTGCTGCCACTGGACGGGGTCACAGGTTGGCCTGGATTGGCCATCTCATTGCCTGTATTAGGGGCCAAATACATGTTCATGGGGGTCTTGGGGTCGTGACGATCAGGAGTGTGAGTACAAATATACTGTTAAATCTGCATCATCGCTTAGCTAGGTGCTTCTAGGGTTATTTCCGATGATTCTGAGAGGTTTCCGGAAGTCCTTGTTTCCTGAATGTTCGGAAACCGGAGGTCAGTTCGGATGGAAAGTGCAAAGGAGAATTAAGTCGATATTTGTACTGGCGAATAGTCCAGTCGACTGGTGGCTTATATACATGTATCTAGTCTTGTACTATCTTTTACCAAGTAAAGACAAGGGGGGAAGAGAGTACAAGGGGCAATATAAAGCGAAGAACAAAGGAGTGAGGTACGTGATAATCCTGCGCGTCGTCTATCAAAGGAGCGGAACCTTGACTTCGGAATCTTCGGAGGTTTGGAAACACGGAACCTCGGAATGATACATCGGAAATCCGGAAAGCAGTTATTAAGGCTTTGAGTAGTCGGAAAGGTCCCGGAAATAGTGTGGGTGGTTGTGGGGGCTGGTATGGTTTTATTGAGAGTATGGGCCATAACAAGGAGCGTTTCCACCTGACGGGCCAGCTTTGTGAATCCAAGGTTGTTCTGATAGTGTCAAAGTTTGGAAATCTCCTGCAATTGGTTTGGGACTTTTATAATGAAGGGTAGTTTACGAGTGGTTGATTGAGTATTCATGATGGTTGTGATATGCAAAGATGATATGCGAGGTGCAATCAGGTGTAGTAGTCAGATAATACTGTTATAATATAAAAGAATGACATAGTTATAATCAAACATAATATCTCCCAAGGTCGAAACAATGGTGAGGTTCAGAGTAGGGTTAGACTTCAACTTATGTATTGTGCCCACCAGATCACACTGGAACCTAATTTTGTAAAAGCGAG
Organism: Chroogomphus rutilus; assembly: GCA_003314275.1. Classification (NCBI taxonomy): domain Eukaryota; kingdom Fungi; phylum Basidiomycota; class Agaricomycetes; order Boletales; family Gomphidiaceae; genus Chroogomphus; species Chroogomphus rutilus. Next base: position 2,324 of record QLPI01020057.1, on the reverse strand, counting down.
AGCGGAAAGGAGGTCTAAGATGAATGGAAGGAAGTTTCGTTAAAATCTTAGTTGATTATCTGACTGAAGACTGAACTACTGAATGTACAAGATCTTTATACTACTTTCAAATCTATTGTTATGGCCTATGCTGCCAAATAAACCCACATTAAACCCCACAACCACCCGCACCGTTTCCGGGACTTCTCCGATCGCTCAAAGACTGAATAACTGATTTCCAGATGTCCGACATACATTCCGAGGTTCCGTGATTCCAAACCTCTGAAGACTCCGAAGTCAAGGTTCCGTTCCTTTGATAGACGACGCGCAGGATCATCGTGTACCTCACTCCTTGTTCTTCGTTTTATATTGCCCCTTGTACTCTCTTCCCCCCCTTGTCTTTACTCAGTAAAAGATAGTACAAGAACTAGATACATGTATATAAACCACCAGTCGACTGGACAATTCGCCAGTACAAATATCGACTTAATTTTGCGTCATAGTTTCCGATTAGGTTCCGGTAAACTCTCCGACTCTCTGAAATTAGGGACAGACAATCGAGGAGGACACAACACATAAGTTGAAGCCAAGTCCCTGCGACCTCGAACCACTCGTACCACCCTATACCGTGAACAGTCCCAAGACCCTTGGCATTCCCGACTTCCGTCCGCTCCGATTCCGATCCGATTCCGATCCCTCGCCCCCACCCTTGGAAACTTTTCGGAACCCTCCGAAAACCCTTCCGGAAGTCTCTAGCTAAGCACCAACACGCGGATTTAACATCTATGAGGAGTCGACTAGATTCCTATAATAGATAAGAAAGCCAAGGATTGTGAAAAGCGAGAACAGAAATACTATGTCCCAATCTTGATCTCCTCTATGACATTGAGGGGTGACATGTCACCCCGATTCCCAACAGAGTTACCCTATAAGGAACGTAGTAGCAGATCAGATATCAGAGATAGAACAGATTTGCAAATAAGGAAAGTAGAGCAGAATGTAATGAAGAAAGTATTAAATGTAAATGAAGTGAAAATAGATTTGCGAGCATATGAGGATTGACATAATAAATGAGTGGAGCATATTGACAGGTGCATGTGACACCAAGATGGATACATGAGGTACAATAGAATTTGAGGGCTGAGAGCATGTGGTTGAATAGGCAAGTGAGGGCAGAGTTAGGCTGAGCGGGCTGAATTGAATAGTTGGGCATGCCAGCGCAATGGTTCCTAATAGTCTTCCAAGCCACACATAAAGTTATTTTTCCAACACTGAGTTGAGGGATTGTTTTTGATTCAACCTAATCAAGCCAGAACCTTTCTAATGAGTCTACATATCTTTTCCACACTATTCCACAACTTATCCCACATTCATCCAAGTACTGCAGACCATTCTGTGTAATAGAGATATGCATGCATTTGCCTACTTTAGAAGAATTGATACAGAGTAAATAACCTATGGTAAGAGTTCAAAAGCTAGTCTGAAAAATTGCCAAAAAACATATTCTACTTATAGTCTGTTATCTATTATCATACACAAAGGAAATGTAAGACAACAGAGAGTGGAAAAATATTAAACAAGGTCATGGTGGGTGTTATTATATCTGAGTGACCATCCAGTTTGTTGAGAAGTCAAGCATCCTTGCTTTTTCAATATTCCTGTCAGGGGATGACCCTTAGGTTTCCTATCCCTTTTTCTTTTATTTTCTACTTCTTTTAATTCCCTATACTTATCTTTTGGACCCCCTTACCAGTTACCTGCAGAGGCTTGTGGGTAGGCAAGGGTCTGGGACCCTTTGTCAGGCCTAGGGAGAAAAGGCCAGGGGTGTCCCACTGGTTCTAGCTCCTAGCAAGTGTGCCTGCCTTGGCCAGAGTGAGTTGCCCTAACAACTCCTCTATGATTAACCTATTGATAAGACCAAGTTTCTGGGAGAGAAACCAGTGTCAGTTGTGAGATAGTAGTTTTGTCAGAGATCAGCAATATTGTTTTTCATAAGGATTGCTTCAATGCATCATTTGTGAAATCATGTATGTAGTGGTAATAGATAGCAATGTGTTTGGTACATTTATGGTAAGCACTATTTGTGATGATTGTTAGTGGATAACCTGTTCTATAACCAGACTGAAACTGACTAAGTTGGGCCAGATACCCACTAGGTAGCCCAAGGGCCCTCTCTAAGATTTCCTGCATTGACCATGCCATATGCCACATTCCTTGGGGCCACTGCATGTAAGGATACTTAGCCAGCAAATAAACTCTGGCAGACAGTTACCTTGTTGCCTCAAAGAAGACCATCATTGAGGCCGCCAGTTGTCAGCTAAGACGGACAGTATCACCCACCAACA
>QLPI01020041.1:0-12788 GCA_003314275.1 Chroogomphus rutilus | reverse complement strand
TCTATGGAAAATACGGTGGTGACGGAGTCGTTACACTGATCTCCAAACAAATCCTTTTCCTGCAGGGTGCTATCCAGTTGTCGGCAGAAATTGGCGTGGTCCGATCTGAAAGTGCTGCCATATCCACTCGCATGTGAGAAGGACCGGGAGTATGTCTTGGTGAACCTCCTGCGAGAGAATGCAGAACGGAAGAGGAAGAGGAAGAGGAGGGGTTTTTCCAATCCCGGTTTTTTTGTAGATATTTTGATATATATACATATATACTGTGTATTAAATCCGAGGCCTACCCATGGCGATATTTTGTTCGTGTCACGGGTCACTGAATGAAATAAAAGTAAATAAATAAAAATAAAAATAAAAATAAATACAAATGTTGGCAGGCCTGTCACGGGTACTCTCCAAACCCTCAAACTCTAGATCCTTGACAACCAGGTGTTCGGAAGGTCTCCATCTTGAGGTAGAGCTTCCCTTGTTGTCAGATCAGATGCCATCAACATTGTTGTTATTGAATCTAGACAGAGTCTCAGTTGATTAAGTGATAGCTGAGTGATTAATACCTAGATAGAGTCTATGTAGCAAATAATACATGAGTCTGTGTCAAGGGAAGAAAATACAATGAGTGTCTCACCTCAATCGAGTAAGTGATAATGTGATTGAGAAGATGACAAGTTAGATACTGGTGTTTATATTTACTGTAACTGAAAAATGACGGTGAACAATATGTAGTGAACAATAGCGGTGAATGTGGAGAATGAAATGTGGACATGTCATGGGTAAGGACTTTTCTCACATTCCAACAGTTGTGTCGCCAGACACTGCTTTCGAATCGTACACAGCCAGCGTAAGAGTTCATATAACCTTACAAAAACACACATAAAAAAAAGAAGCAGGAATCAACACCGAATTGAATCCTCGTACATAGTTTAGATTTTCAACATAGATTCGTGCAATTCGTCTCAGTTGTTTGCGACAGACATGTTCGCCGAAAAGTCTGGGTTCAAGGTGAAGGTGCGTATTGGTACTGCGGATGTTGCGGATTCGTCTGTCGACTATCTCCATTTCCTTCAAATCAAGCAACACAAGTCGGTTGTAGAGTTCTTTCCATTGTCATGGTTTGCATGGCGAACTGATGTCACTCCTCTTCGGGCGGAGGGCGGAGAGATGGACGTCAACCGAAAGAGAGCTTGTTGTCCGACTGTTGTCTTGTCTTGGGGAGGTCTATGGAAATTACGGTGGTGACGGAGTCATTACCCTGATCTCCCAAAAAAATCCTTTCCCTGTAGGGTGCTATGCTGTCTTCGGCAGAAATTGGCGTCGTCCGATCCGAAAGTGCTGTCGTATCCACTCGCTTGTTTTTTTAGACAAGGACCGGGAGTATGTCTTGGTAAACCTCCTGCAAGAGAAATGCAGCACGGAAGAGGGAGAGGAGGGGTGTTTCCAAACACGGTTTATTTGTTCATGTCACGGGTCACTGAATGGAAAATAAAAAATAAAAAATTTGTCGGCAGGCCTGTCACGGGTACGGTACTCTCCAAACCCTCGTCATTCTAGATCCTTGAAAACTGAAAACCAGGTGTTTGGAAGTTCTCCATCTTGAGAGCTAGAGCTTCCCTTGTTGTCAGATGAGATGCACATCAACATTGTTGTTATTGAATTTAGACAGAGTTTCACTTGAGTAAGTGATAATGTGATGAGGAGACGACAAGTTAGGTACTATGTTTATTTACCGTAGCTGCTGAAAAAAATGAATTTAAACGCTGAATATAATATGAACAATGACTGTATGAACAATATTTAGTGAACAATAGCTGTGGATGTGAGCTGGAGAATAGAATGTGGACATATCATAAAGTAAGGGCTTATATCTCATATTCCAACATCCGTGTCGCCAGAAACTATTTTTCGAATTATACACATCCAGCTTAAGAGTTCATAAACCCTTCTAAAAACATTACATTTAAAAATAGAGAAGCAGGGGATCAACACTCAATTGAATCCTCGTACGTAGTTTCCGGATAGTACCTCTTAAATATAAGGCCTACCAAAATTTAGAACTGACCGAGATATCAGAACTGACGACAATATGAAAATTTTCAACAGGGCCTATCACAGGTCTCCTCCAGAGTCGCTCGAATCAATCAAATTACAATAATCGAAATTGTAACAGTCAATATTTCCAAGATCCGCCGGACGGATATCCTTAATTCCACATTCATGATCAATTCTCCAATGCTAGGTATTTGGAAGGTCTCCATTGGTCTCCATTTTGTGAGGTATATCATGCTCGGCGAATCGAAAAATAAAAATAAAATAAAATATACCGAAAGCAGATGATGTAGGTCGCCCCCGAGCGTACATGAGGCCAAATACGACACAACCAAAGCTATCCACAAACTTTGAACACGTAAAATCATATCATGGATTCGGACTTGTACTACGTCAAGCAACAGTTTACTCTGGGTGCGTATTCTTCACATATACATATCCAAATGCCCTTTTTTAACAAAACTACATAACACCACCACCACCAACAACAACAACAACAACAGGTGCTTGGAAGTCTCTTACACAACTCTCCCCAGGCGACGACCCATCCTCACCAAGCTATGCCCAAACCCGACTATACCAAGCCCGCGCCTACATCGCTCTCAACAAACCGCAAGAAGCGTTAACATTGCTACAGAACGAAGAAGATCCCTCGCTTTCTGTGCGTGCTGTGCGTGCTTTGGCGCGGTATGTTGCGCAACAAGATGATGATACGGAAAAAGCAAAAGCTATGGAGGAACTGCGCGATTTGTCGCTTGAAATCGACGAAGGTGTTGATGAGCGGGAGAAGGGACTTGTGAGGGTTGTTGCTGGGACGGCTTTTGCGCTTGAAGGAGAGGTTGAGGAGGCGTTGGAGACTTTGGGAGCTGGGACGGGTGTGGAGAATTTGGATGCGTAGGTTGCCTTTCTCTTTTTCATTCATAATTCCACATTCAATGATGCTTAATTTCCTTGTTCTTTTTAGCGTGGCCTTGATCGTTCAAATATACCTCTCAATCAACCGCGTCGACCTGGCCAAAAAAGAATTCGACCGCGCACGAAAATGGGCCGAAGACGACCTCCTTTTACAACAAATCGAAGCATCTATCGGTCTTTTGACGGGTAAAGACTCGTATTCGAATCCCCACTCGTATTATGTTGAACAACTGCATAATCCCTCACTTTCTTCGGCACACTTGCTGGTGTCACGCGGTGCTACGCATTTACTTCGGGGGGAACTCTTGGAAGCGCAGTCGGATTTTTCGGAAGCGCAGAAGGTGGAAGGTGGTGGTGTAACGGCTGATGCGCTTGCTGGAAGTATCGTTGCTTCGGAATTAGCGGGACCGAAAGTCGATGTTGATGCTCTCTGGAGGTACGTCAAATGTTACCCTGCTGGCTTGCTGGCTTGGGATTTTGGCTGCTTGTTTTATCCTGACCATCACTTTTAGCCGTTTACAGAACGAGTATCCAAAACATCCACTGGTGGTGTCTGTTACCAAAAAGGAGGCTGAATTTGACGAATTGGCGGCCAAGTTTAGTGTACCACCACTCGCTGCCCTTGCAGCAGCATAGAAAAGAATACAATATCCTCGTTTAAATCCCTGTTTTCATCCGGAATAAGACCCTTTTGTTTCTTGACGATCGAGGCCTAAATCTCAAGCTCTAATGGACAAAGGTGCGTTGTGGCAGCCTGCTCCAACATTCTGAACTACGGCCGGAATGCCACTGTCAGCCGAAGACTCGAGCGGAAGGCCTGAGACATAATATATTGAAGATGTCAGCCGCTCCAGCCCGGTAGCTGGTTGTTGTTTTTTTGCCTTGGTGTTCGTAAGATTCAGCCGCACCCGTCGAGTCAAATAGCCCATGACTCTCATTGACTCCCTCAAGGTCTTCCATGAAGATATTTTCTTCAAGGACGGAAATATCATCCTAGTGGCGGAAGGTATCTGCTTTCGTGTTCACAGCGGACAACTTACCAGGCATTCGGATGTGTTCAGAGGGATGATGGGGCTTCCACAGCCAGTGGATGCACTCTCGATAGACGGGTGTCCCGTGATTGAGTTGCATGATAGGGCAGAGGAGCTGGCGTATTTGCTCAAAGCACTGTATGATGGCTTGTGAGTATATATATATTGCCTTATCTTTTTTTCATGGTATTCACTCACCAAAAATGTGTGGGGGAATATAGGTACTTCTCAGAAGGGGTGCTTGTAGAATTTACTGTTATATCAGCCATTCTGCGTCTCTCTACCAAATACTTCTTTGGAGGACTCAGACGGCGCGCTTTGGCCAGACTCCGGCTTGACTGGCCTTCCACGCTCAGCGAATGGGACGACAGAGAAAGAGCTGCGATGACGCCGAATGGGTTATATAAACCTTCGCTCACACGTACCGATCCTACCCTTGTGATTAATCTTGCAAGGGAATTGTGTCTTCCTTCGTTGCTGCGTGCAGCTTTTTACGATCTCTCGCGGTATACTGCGACACATATTCTTCGCGGAGCATCATCGCCGCTCACTCCAGATGGACCGAGGATATCTCTCAGTAGAGCCGACTTGATGCTGGTCTTCCAGGGTAAAGAAGCTGGTGAACATTTCGTGTCTTTGTTCGTTGCCAGAGAGCTCGAGAATCGAAGTCCGGCACCCTGGTGCCTCAGGGTTCATGGAAACGAAAGCGAGGTGTGCAGAGATGCTTTTGCTCGGGTCACGTATGAATCTATGCGTGCTTTGAGCGGCTTGACGACGAGTCGGGAGAGTGACCCGTTGTTCTTGCTGGAGTCCATTATTGAACAACTGAACACTCGGGAGAGAAGCACCAACGTTGGCGTTTCTGATAAATTATCAGCTAGAGAATGCGAGACTTGTAGGGCAGACTTACGGGCGACCATCCAGAGAGCTCGTCAAAGTATTTGGGATAATATTCCGGGATGGTTTGGTATTAATGTGAGGATGTTGGAGGATCTATGAGGGGATTGAGAAAGTTTAATCCGTTACTTTTAGTTTTTCTTTCTTTTTTTTTTAGGGTTTTAAGGGTTGAATAATCATTCATTTGCCCCGGCTAATTCCGAATTCCGAACTTTACCCCCATGGCAAATACTCCGTGGGCACGGTCTTCCAGCGTACCTTCAGATCGCATACCTCCTTCTCGTTCATCTACTTCAAGCCGCAATAAAGGCAAAGCAAAGGCCAATCATACCCCCAAGAGTAAGGCCCTCAAGAGTAAGGATGTGCTGAGACTTGAAGGTCTGTTGGAGGGTTTGAAGATTTTGACACCGAGGAAGGATCCCAAGGGCGGGTGCTTTTGTCAAAGTGAGCTGGCTGTCAGATTAATTTTTCGTCCCATCGCCTCTTTGCATGTTTAGCTTTTCTTGCTTTTTTTTTTTTCAACAGGCCGGGAACACTCACTCTCGAAATACACGCCCATATGTTTACATTGTGGACTCGTTCTCTGTTCGCTGCAGCAGCCTTTCTATTCCTGCCCACACTGTGCTTCGTCCCTGACTTCACCAACCTCCCGCGATGTACTCGTTAAAACTATCACTCAGGAACTATCTGGAGTTTTGGTACGGGAAGCTGAGCAACGCGAGCTGGAGGTCCAAGAGCTGCACAAGGCCGTAGAAGCCTTCCCGACACTTTCTACATCTACTGGCAACAACAATCAGACCACGACCACGACCACTACTACATCAACACGAACAGTTGTCTCGCTTAACGCGCAAACTGGGAAAGTTACGGTGTCCTCTTATACGGTGGCACCTGTACGGACGCAGGGGGTGGATGTGACAGAGGAAGCAGTGGTGCGCGTGCCACCTCCTCCTAGAGAGGTCGATTATGTTAGAAGCAAACCGCTCGAGGATCGACCATGGCAGAATCTAAGGGATGGTAGTATGACGTATGTTCCCCTTCCAAGCCAGAGTGCTGCCCAGGGCTCACGGAGTGGTCGGAGGAAAAAGAAGGAGAAGGGCGCGGAGTCTTGAAAATGTTGCACTGTTAATGGTTTGGGAGATGACTGGAAGATGCTTGATTTTATGTACTTTCCTTGCTTTGCCGGTGACCTCCAGTGTCTTTTTCGACCTGGGAGCATGCTCGAAATAGAATGTAAGCAAGGTAAGTAGCCTCTGAAATTCTGATGATATCAATAAGAGATAAAGTGTAGTAGACTTCCTTGATACAGAATACCTCCTTGATACAAATTGATTTTCCAGGGTCTATTCTCATTCCAGTGATACAGGGTTTTGCACAAAGAATCTACTATATATATAAGTAACATTTAAGCCAACCTACATAAGGGAGGGAGAAGAATTGCATACAGAAGGAATTTATTTTCATCTAAATTTACTTGATTTTGATAATATACAATCTTAAATCAGTAATTGCTCAATTTTTCCAAGAGATTTTGTCATAGAGTGTTCACATGAGGGAAGATATGCATCTCCTATTGCTAATTACAAAAGCTCCAAGTGGGATTTGATCTAATTTGGCCTTACTCTGACCACATAGATATTGGGGCTACCAAAGTGTGACATGCTAATAATACATAACTGCATTCCCATCTCTTCTCATCATCAATAATATGTAAACTCCATGTGAAAAGAAGCACAGTGGTTTCAAACCAAAGCTCCCCCCAATATTGAACAAAGATGATGTTGAAAATGAACAAAATGAAGAAGAATGCAATGAAGAGATGGATGACTAATCACAATGGGCCACAAATTCTGTGGAGAATTAGGTGTCACACTTGTATCAAGGACTTATACCTGTGACATTTTGACCTGTTCCACAAAATAATTGATTGTGCTACAACAAGAGTTCTTTTAGTAAAATTTACCCCCATATTATAGAACAAAAATATTCTTTAGACTTCTTAGCTGTAATATAATTCTATTAAAATTTGATCTACAAAATTTTGAGCTAAAATCAAGCTTGACTGAAATCTATATCAAGGACATCTACTACACTATATATCATGAACAAGTTCATGACCTGTAGTGAATCCCCTTGCATACTAGACTTGCATATATACCGAGACAATCAATGAAATATACTGTTTTACAACTCTGCATAGTTAATTGCTCTATTTGAACTCTGAATAGCACGTGATCCACCCAGGATAATCATATATACATTAATGTCCAGTGCACGACGGAGCATTGTACGTACATACATGTACAGGCGCGACTTGAGCGCTGCCCCGCTAGGGACTAGCGCAGCTCCGAATATTTATCAAATTTCACAATTAAAGAAAACAGGGTCATTAATCCATCAGTCAATTTCGCCAGGCTCTTGTGGGGCGCGTTCGAAAATCCCATCTCAGCATCACGCATCATGGACTACGTAGCTACGTATGGCGTATCGGATATATCGTAGAAGCTCAAGGTGAGACAATCACATCAACCTATCAGCCTTTTGCAAGGTTGAGACAAAAGGTCTCATAGCGTAACACACAACTTCCTTGGCAACGCACAGTCTGCTTTTTTCTACTTCGGCGACTGCAATTCTGAAGCACACTCATTTTGCAATGCTGGTCAACAGAATAACCATGGCGTATAAATCACACTTCTTTACAGGGCCAGGTCCTTACCACGTGCGCGCAGAAACCAATTTCGGCTGCAGATTCCAAAATAACAGATAACCTCCTGTGTCGTAAGCTTTAAGCGGAGAGAAGAGGAATATATATATAAAGTTGTGGCCAACACATTTGAAAACGCTACACTCGTACAACCATGACCAAAAACGTATTTTTGACTGGGTAAGTGGTTTAAACATTTTGAAGCCAGCAGCAGTCCCCAGCCGATAACAAGTCGCGGCCGCGCACACACATCCCAACCGTGCATCTAATCATCTAATAATCTTATGGCTTTTGCTTTTGCAGCGCGACAGGTTACATTGGCGGAGCGACACTCGCACACCTACTATCCTCGCCCTCATCAAAAACACACACGTATTCAGCTCTCGTACGCACCCAAGATAAGGCAAATCTTCTAAAATCACTCGGCGTCCGTCCCGTCATCGGTTCCCTCGACGATTCAGCCATTCTCTCCGCCGAAGCACAAATATCCGACGTCGTCATCCATACCGCTAATTCTGCCGACCATGTGGGTTCCATTAAGGCGATATTGGAGGGATTGAAGAAACGGAGTGATAGTCCGATTTTGATACATATCGTGAGTGTTGTTATGAAATACATAACTTTTTTTTTTCGTGTGGAACAACCATGTCTGAAATGATTGTAGAGCGGGACTGGTGTACTTGCCGACGACGCGCGCGGAGAATACGGTCAGTCCCCTACCCGCGAATGCTCTTCTTACCGTCTATTCATACAAACTCCCCCATGTTCACATAATACAACCTCTCTCCCATCTATCAATCTATCATATCCCACCAGCCACGGACACCATATACTCCGACCTCGACCCAGACCACATAAACTCCATCCCCTCCACAGCCCTCCACCGCGACATCGAGCTCCTCGTCCTCTCCGCCTCTCCCCACGTCCGAACCCACATCATCTCACCCCCCACGATATACGGTATCGCAGACCACGAGCTCGTACGCCAAGGAATTTCAAACTCAACGTCCCAGCAACTCCCTGCGCTTATCCGTGTCAGTATCGCGCGTGGTCAGGCGGGCGTGGTGGGGAAAGGGCTTAATGTGTGGCCTAATGTTCATATTAGTGAAGGTAAATCTAATCCCCACATGTTTATGCTGTAAATATTTTATTAAGAGTGGGTATGTTATGATGATGATGCGCAGTTGCCTCGGCGATCACTACCGTATTCGAAGCTGCACTCGCAGGAAAGACGGCCACCGGTCGCGAAGGATACTACTTTGCAGGTACGATAAAACTAACATAAAGCCATGATGTTATACACTCTCCAGACTTATCATCGTTAATCCCAATCTACCCACCACGCAGAATCCGGAGGCAAGTCTATACATTACTTAAAACTCATATACCACTTGACTCATGCAAGACCCATCCATCCATCCACCCACCCATCCATCCATCCACCCACCCATCCATCCATCCACCCACCCATCCATCCATCCATCCACCCATCCACCACCACCACCGCAATCCCCACCACAATCCCCACCACAATCATCCCACAATCATAAATATCATAACTCAAACACACAGAATACAAAGCCCATGACGTCTCCCAAGAAATATCCCTCGCCCTCCACGAAAAAGGAATAGGAAACCCCGATCCAACGCCATTCACAGACCAAGACGTCAAAAATTTCTCCGAATGGGTGCGTTTTTATTTTTTATTGTTTATTTTTTATTTTTTCTTTCATAATTATTATACGTTTTTTTTTTGTGCATGATTACTATACGTTTTTATGCATGATTACTATACCTTTATTTTACATGATTACTATATTTTTTTGTGCACAATTACTATCCGTTTTCGTGCACAATTACTATCCGTTTTCGTGCATGATTACTCTCCGTTTTTGTGCATGATTACTATACCTTTTTTTCCATAATTACTCCACTTTTTTCGATAACTGACCTCAAGATTATTACCACCACCTCCTCCAAAAAAAAAAAAAACGATAGATATATTACCTAGGCTCAAACTGCCGCGTCAAAGCCGATCGTACCCGCCAACTCGGATGGAAGACCACCCACACAAACGACGATTTCATGAAAAGCATTCGGTGCGTACACTATTCAACTTTAACACATCCCATATCAAGTGCTCAAAAGAACGGATATCATATATGTATATACATACAACAGTCCCGAGGTTGACCACTTGCTACAAAGTGCAGAAAGTTCAAGGTCCTATACACTTTCTGACGGTAGCACGATATCTGTCTGAGTGTAAATGCACTACACATAAAACAAGTCCTCGATCGAGATCGATTACATGCCTGGTTACTTGTAAAAACACACTTTCTGTCATTGTATTTGAAAACCTAGCCATTCTCTTAACAGCGGCTGCTACCTGCATACTAACGAATCCCGATACAAATATCAAGCATAGTATATGGCGCGCTGGGTATACCAGTCCAACAACGGGATCTACAAATTTTATGCATTTCCAGCCTGAACCCCCTGATGAACAGCTGATGAACCACGATGCCAAAACCACGCATTCCACCACGAAGGCCTCTGAGCATCCTTAACACGCTGCTCTTCCTCCTCCCTCCGTATCCGATCCATCGCCTCCACCTGTTCCTCAGCAATAATCTCCCCCACCACCGCATCCCTTATGGGCACCGGAGCTCCCCCCCCGCCCGACGCCGACTCCCTATCGTGTTTCGGAGCCAACCGCGAGCCCCTGGAAGCATGCAGGGACAGTGGCACACTCATGCTGCCTTCTATGAATGCGCCCTGGGCTTGCACGTCAGGTTCGTTCACCGGATCGTATGTCCTGGACCGGAATAGACGCTGCGGGGTCGTAATATTGGTAGTCTGCGGATGAGAAGCGCCAGAAAAACCGGAAGCAGATCGAGCCGGGTGACCAACAGGCAACTGGGTAGTACTGTGGCCCAGACTACGAGGCCCTTCAGAAGTACTGGATCTCCTAGCATGACTCGTTCGTGGGCCGTAGCTCCTCGATCTGCTGAGTGACGACCTGTGCGGACGAGCCTGATCGACATCATCCTCCCGCCCAATACGACTGACTCGCGAAGAAAGAACAGACGACAAGGCGATCTCTTCTGCTCCACTGAGCCGACGGCCCGTCCCGAACGGAAATTCGCGAACCGACTCGGATGGGTTTAATTCCGGCGCTGTGATAGAACTGGGGGTGTCTACGAGATGTCCAGAAAACGATGCTTGGGTTTCAGCCGTTGCGTTCATCCATTGACCAAGCTTCCCTGCTCCAGGCTCACTAGTAAGCGATTCATGCATATCAACAGAATCGTCAAGATCCAATACGCCAAGAGGGTTTCGTGGCAGCCAGAGGAAGTTGTCGATAGGCGCAACGTAGAATGGATTTTCGTATGGACGACTAAGATCAGGAAAATCATCCCAGGCAGGATGTTTTGCGTGTGGTGTGACAACTGGGGATTTATCGCTCTGTCGAGTAGCCGCCGTGTTACGTCGGACAAGTGGGTGTTTTGACGATTCTTGAGACGGAAGGTCTAGGAGACGTTGCGATTCAACATCTGCGGAGATATCACCATTATTTTTCCGAGACACATGGGTATCAGTGAATTCCCTAGGTATCGATGGCTGCGGTGTGCGCTCAGAGTTGCCTAAATAAGTATTTGGGGTAAAGCTTGAGTGAGGGCCGAAAGGATTGACCCTCCGCCGTGCAGAATGTCGTGCTGGGGCCGATGTATAAGAAAAGTCAGGACCAGGTGGGGCTTTCCAAGTCCAGAACCGGGAGCTCCCATATGGTAGTAGACTCCCAAGGGTGCTCGCCCTTGTGATAGAAGCCGGACCTCCATGGCTTTTGTGGTTGATATCAGGAGGAACAAATTCCCGTTCCCCGCCACTGTATACTATATCCTCCGCTTGATCAGTCTCGGCAAACTTGGCTCGACACAGCTGGGTAAGGCTGAAGTACTGGTCAAACGCGAAAACCGGGCAAAAAAATATCACCACAAACCCAATCTTCAAAATGACGGTGACCCCGAGGAGGACGCCGATCAAAGCAGCTTCTGTAGTCTCTCTGAGTACCACAAGGAACGCCAGGAACACCACCTGAGAACCTGTTGGTTCAGATGACTTTGGCCAACATTCCACCCACTCACATGGGCCACTATGAGACCATCCAGCGAATAACGTACAATTCGGATTAGAATAATTTGTCCATTGTTCTCGTAAGTTTTGCCGTAAACATGCACGAGCTAAAATATGTCAGTGAAAATGACGAAATTCAGCCACTTGTTTCACCTGATGTTTCACAATGACTGGTAGGAATTAATCAACAGCCCGAGGGGAAGATTTAACGAGTGTTACGTACCTGATTCGACGGAGAAATATACCAGCGCAAAGGGTATAACTAGGGGATTGAGCAACGCAAAACAAACGACGATGGTCATAACAAGCACATGATTGGGTAGCCAATCTATGGAATCCAGAAAAATGAAAATAACATGTAATACACAATGGGAATGACCTACAATAAAAATTGAACGTTCGAGGTTGAATGCCGGCAGCACGGCGGCGTAGAGTTGTCGCCGCTTTGGTTGAGGGATATACTATGAGAGGGAGCTAGGTAAGAGTAAGGGTTGAGGCAATCGGCGATATTCCATCTCTTCACTTACTCCATCTGGGCAAGAATAAGTCCGCATCTCAGAGTAACGAAAATTTGCTTACAAAGACCCAATTCAAAGAATCCGTGAATACCGGTCTGCAGGATGACTTATGATCGCTGAGCAGCCGCTAACGACTGACTATATACAAGGAGACTTACGCCATCTAAGCCAACACGTCAGCAGTTGATTCCGGAAGAAAAACCAGAAAATTACTAACCCGACATAAAAAGGACCTGCGGTTGGGAAGCTTGATGCAATCAAGGGAACGGGGTTGACCGAGCTCCTAAAAGATTGCAGAAACGATTCCAAGGCGGAGACACCGACACAGAAAAAGATTAGCAGATTGCATATAAGAAATTTCCAGTAACGAATCATGATTGTGTCATGAAGTTTGCTGAATGTGATAATGATATGGCCCTTTTTGGCGATGAGCAGTAAGATCATAGGAATGAGAATGGTAAGGATGGACACAAGAACGGTGGGAAGTAGAGAAGATATCGCCTCTTGAGCACGAGGATGTCTTTGCAGATATTTTCGCTG
>QLPI01020009.1:0-11811 GCA_003314275.1 Chroogomphus rutilus | reverse complement strand
CTGAAGTGAGTAACGTTCTTATATCCTATGATAAGTAGAGACTCACCTTTTGTTAATTAGCCACGTCTCTAGGTAGATATTTAATAAGACTTGAGTCTTTCCTTACAGAAGACTGAACCGCATCTCTAGAAACTTTGACATGTGGCGGTATAGCCGTGGATGGAGGAGGTGCGGCCGCAGGTTGCAGAGGTGCGGCCACGGGCTGATGGGGTGCAACCATGGGTTGAGGGGGTGCGGCTGTTGGAGTCCGGGGAGATTCAGGCGTGTTCGCCCGATGGTGGTGCTGAGGCTGTTCCTCGGTTTCAGCATCTGTGTCATAGTGTACTGAACCAGGTTTGTCCTCTGCCGGATGGGGTTCTTGATCGTCGTTATCATAATCTGTGTATTCAATTTCGTCGTCAACAACCTCTTCGATGCGTGGTTCTTGCTCGAAGGGGGAGGTGAGATGCCGTAGTTCTATTGTCAGCGAGGTATAACCAATGAGAAGGGGTGGGGTACCGGAGGCTTTGCGCTCCCTTCGTTGATTTACTGTGGGGGTGAGCCGATTGTCATCCATACGGGCTGTGGATCTAGTTTGTGGGGGCATGATCGTAAGAACGGAGGTGGCACGGAAAGCAGTGTCACTCAGAATATACTGTTAGGATTCGGTGACACCGAGATAATCGGTCAAGTCCTACAAACCGCTTCGGAGTGGCTAGGCTTCAACGTGTTCGTGCATTGTGCCCTGCTATTCCGTGCGTGCCACTAATTTGGATCAGGAGGAGTCTTGTGAGGATGCCGAGGGCGTCGGTTCGAGCGAAGGACTTTATAGATGGGAAACAGACAAAGGGGTGCGAACCAATTTGATATTCTGAGTGAGGAACTATCTACATACATCCCGCTACTTATATAGTTAAGAAGCAAGATGTGGAACAGGGTGGCGTAAGGAATTGAAAACAATAAGGTATGAAAAAACCACATGGAGGCATTGTCCACAGTGATCAGGAATAGAATAAGGAATGTAAGCGGGATTAGAATAATGGAGGATGGCTGACAACAAGATAATGAGGGAGTGGAGGAGGAAATAGAACAATGGAGACGACCTGAGATAAAACAATAGGGCCGCGACCAAACAATAATGAAGTAGTAATATGTTTCAGGGGGAGCGGGTCAAGGAATGGATAGGGGGTGAGAGAACAATGAAGAGGGTAGGGCAAGAGGAGTGGTCCAGATGGTGTACCGGGTGTACCAAACCGAGGCCGCATGATAGTGCAAGATGATGTGGGCAAGGGCCGGTTGGTTGGTATTCCCGAGTGAGCCGGTGCTCGGTGTTGCGGACTTGACAGTATTGTCCACAATGATCAAGAATAGAACAAGGAATGTAGACGAGAATAGAACAATGAAATATGATCGAGAACAAAAGAGTGAGTGAGAATAGAACAATAGAAAGTGGCCGAATATAAAACAATAGGGCCATGACCGAGTGGCAACAAATAGTGAATGTCCTGAGGGTAAACAGGAAAGGGGAAGGACAGGGAGTGGAAGAATAATAAAGAATAGGAGGGTGGGATAGGGATAATGAACCAGATGATGAACCGAGTGTACCACACACTGTGAGGGATGATATGGGTAAGGGTTGGTTGGTCGGTACTGCCGAGTAAATCAGAGCATGGTATTGTGGTTGTGACAGGTTGTTGGAGTCAGGGACATAGATTTAGTTGTCCAGTCAAAGACAACCATCTGGGAATTGCATCTATCTCAGGTTTGGCATTGCAGTTGGGCCAAGATGTTACATTGCTGTAGGGTCTGATAGGAGAGCTGAGAGAATATTAGAATGGAGGGTTTCAGAGTCCATAATGAGACTTCTTGTAAAGTCAGGATAAGGAAGTTGGGTGGCTTGAAGGGATTCTACTAGTTGAGATATCATAAAGATTGGCCAAAGATTCTGTGGATTGATAGTGCCATAGTTGCTACCTCTCTCTTTTAGGTAGACATCCCATCATCTAGTTAACATGTCAGGCTTTGTGCCAAGCTTTGTTGGCAGGGAAGGTCTAGAGACTCTTAACTGTCACACACAGAGAGCAACAATGGCCTTTGGGGCTTGTCAATATGGATGCTAAAGACAAGACCCAAAGGCGCACAAAAGTGCGTCGTTATGGGCGCTTATTTTAAGCGCCAGAGAATGCAAATGCAAAAGAGAAAAGCACAAAAGAGAAACACAAGTATAAGAACAAAACACAAATGCAGGGGAATAAAATCATGCCCCAACAAGCTTGCTAGGATAAAAATAAATCATGAGGTTAAATTGAGATAGGTATTCAGACCATCATGCCTGTCTATGGGTCAAAATTTTAGTAGTAGAGAAATATTTGAGATTTTATGATCAGTAATGACATCAACTGGGTCAGCAGAGCCTTCCAAGTGGTGCTGCCAGCATTTAGATGCTTCAAAAATTGCTAACAACTCTTTATCATGAACATTATAATTGAGTTCAGGAGCTGTAAAAGTATATGAGTGAAAAGTGACAGGGTGAATCTCACCTTCAGAGTCAATGATTGAAAGAATAGCCACAAGGGTGTAGTCAGAAGCGTTTGTCTCCACAACCAAAGATTTGTTAGGTTCCCAATGACACAGGATAGGT
Source organism: Chroogomphus rutilus (assembly GCA_003314275.1). NCBI lineage: Eukaryota > Fungi > Basidiomycota > Agaricomycetes > Boletales > Gomphidiaceae > Chroogomphus > Chroogomphus rutilus. Next base: position 9,191 of record QLPI01020009.1, on the reverse strand, counting down.
GCCTTCTAGTTTGCAAGCACACACAAAGGTAGATGCATTGACAAGGGCTATTCGTGGAGCTTCCATCTTTGGAGAGGATCCAGGCTGAGGTGGTGGAGCAGTGGCAGGTGTCAACTGTACTGAGGCCATTGGGATGCACCTAGAATCATTAGTGGAAGTTTAGAATATAATACTTCCCAGTACCCAATCGATCAACAGATTGTAGCAGGTGAGCCAGTTGTGACCAAGTACTACCAAAACGGAGGAATCTAATGTGACATAGAAACTGATGGACTGGAGATGTCTGGATGGAAATCTGATAGGCATTTCTACAGATTTAGTAATGACTGAATTAGTAGTACCATCAAAGAGTTTAAGAGGAGTCAGATCAATAGGAATAGTAGGGATTTTATGTTCCCCTATATAAGCAGATTTAATAAAACTATGGGTAGAACCTGAATCGATTAAACATTTAAAAGGGGTTACCAAAGAATTTGGCACCAAATCAGAAAACAAATGAATTATTAAAGAATTTGGATTAGAAAGAGCAGAAGCATTGAGCTTATCCTCACTACTAGCACTTCCTAAGTCAATGCAACTCTCGGTGTGCTTAGAGGCCAACGAGTTTCTGACAAGTTTTTTGACTTGGGTGTCTTAGCCAATTTCTCAGCTTTGGTATCCAAGGCATCAGTTGCCTTGGAAGTCATAGCAGGGGTCATAGACATAGTTGCATGGGCCCTGGTATATTTGGGGCAGTGTTTTGGAACCATTGATGATTTAACCTGAGAAGCATAACAAAGCTTTGGTGTGAATAAAGCCTAATCAAGTTCTCTGATAAGATGACAGCAAGTAAATGCCAGTCTGGGTTGTTGTCCAAAAAGAATTGTTTAGAGGGGGCCTTGGCAGGTACCTTGTCAATTACATATAGAAATAATAGGTTATGAGCATAAACTATTAGTTCTACCCTTGCCTAGGATTATTTCCACTTGATGTTCTATATAATCTGGGTTTAGTTCTTTTACTATGTTTTTGCATACATTTTCTGTTTTAGCCAAGAACCTTCTACTTTGGTAGAAGGGTGAGTTTCTGTCAAGTGCACGTACTGACCATCCGTTATTTCGGCAGTGCCAACTGAACGATCAATCTAACTCCACATGCAAGTAACCCAGCTGTGTGTCAACCACTTAACACTTTGGTCTCAGCTCGGCACATCCACCATCCACATCTCTCATTCATATACCTCATCCACTCCTTCCTTATTCACCATCCATTAATCCCACCCATCTACTCCTGTTCCCCGACACATCCCACTTCGGGATATCTTGACCTTGTTTTATCCTCGGCTATGACCCCATTGTTTTATAGTCGGTCACTCCCTATTGTCTTATTCACGGCCACATTTCTATTATCCTATCTTCATTGTCCTATTTTTGCCTACATTCCTCCATTCTATTCTTGATCATTGTGGACAATACTCCCACATGCTCTGCATACCTTATTGTTCTACATTCCTTATTCCACATCTTGCCTCTTAACCTATATAAGTAGCGTGTACATGTACATACTTCCTCATTCTGGATATCAACTTGGCATAAGCCCCTTATTCTCTCTATCCTCTCATCCCAAGTCCTTCCTTGGGCCAGCACCCTCGGCAACCTTAAAACCCTCACAGGCATTCCCCCTGTCTGAAGTCAGTGGCATGCACAGAAGGTAGGGGGCAATGCATGAGTACATTGAAGCCAAGCCACCCCGATCAGTCTCCAGGACTGGACCGACTTCCAACGGTATCTGTCAAGTACACATACTGAGTGTCTAGTAACTTGGCATTGCCGAGCGAGCATCCAGTCTATATCCACATGCGCATGACAAAGCCACATGCAAGTCACCTGGTACACTGGTCTCAGCTTGGCACATCCACCATCCACATCCCTCATTCCTATCACCCACTCCTTCCTCATTCATTAACCCCACCCTGTCTACTTCTCGTCCCTTGGCCCATCTTACCTCGGGATATTAACCATTGTTTTATCCTCGGCCATGACCCTATTGTTTTATAGTCGGTCACTCTCTATTATCCTATCCTTGACCACATTCCTATTATTCTAATTTCATTGTTCTTCTATCCCTGGTTACATTCCTCCATTCTATTTTTGATCACTGTGGACAATAACCCCACATGCTCTGCATATCTTATTGTTCTTCATTTCTTATTCCATATCCCACCTCTTAACTTATATAAGTAGCACATGGATGTACATACTTCCTCATTCTAGGTATCGACTAGGCTTAGGCCCCTTTACTTCCCTCCTTCTGTTAAGTCCTCTACTCCGGCTGATATTTTTTGGCATCCTCCTGGGTTTATCTTCCATCCCAAATTGGTGGCATGCATAGAGAGTAGGGTGCAACACATGAGTATGTTGAAGCCAAAGCCACTACTACCAGCTTGCAGGACTTGGCCACTCCCTGTCCGATCCCTCGGCATTTACAAAGCTTGACAGTATCATCGGCATTACCGATGCCTGACAGTTTTACTCTTTAGAATGAACCTCTTGTGTGCCAAAGGGTCTTCAGAACTCTTGGCAGAAAGGGTGGCAACTGGTCTTTGGACCAATGTACCTAAGTGGTCTTCGGACCAACTTATATAAGAGTGCTTGCTGCACTAGATAATCCAGTGGATTATGGATGAGAGTAAGATTGATTGATTGTTACTTTTATGCTACAGAACTAGTCTCTATATATACTAATTCTAAGCTGATTATGTAACTCCCCAATAAGGCAAGACTTTCCTGAAATTAGTGGGAGGGTGTGGAAAGGAATGGAAAGTCCTGGAAGTCTGTGGAAGTCACAAGTCACCCTGTAGTCACAAGTGATAAAGAAATAAGCAATATTCCCATGGCTGGTAGTCTCCACTCTTTCCTTTATTCATTATCCATTATTCCCAACCCATTTATTCCTTATTTCTTAGCCTGTTTTACCTTGAGACATCATGACCCTATTGTTTTATACTTGGTCACACTCTATTGTCTTATTCTTGGTATCAAGTACACGTACTGAGTATTGGGTAACTCGGCAGTACTGACTGAATGATCAGTCTAATTTCATGTGCAAGTGACCAAGCTACACATAAGTCACTTGGTACGTTGGTCTTGGCTCAGCACACTCATCATCCACATTCCCCATCCCTATCCTTCATCCACTCTTCTCCCATTCATTATCCATTAATCCCCACTCTGTTTATTCTTATTTCTTGGCCTGTTTCACCTCAGGACATTTCTTTATTGTTTTATCCTCAGCCATGACCCTATTGTTTTATATTTGGTCATTTTCTATTATCTTATTCTTGGCCACATTTCTATTATCTTATTTTCATTGCTCTTTTCTCGTTTACATTCCTTTATTCTATTCTTGATCATTGTGGACAATACCTCCACATGCTCTTCATACCTTATTGTTCTCCATTCCTTATACCACCCTGATTCCACATCTCGCTTCTTAACCTATATAAGTAGCGCATGTATGTAGATAGTTCCTTATTCTGAATATCGACTAGGTTTACACCTTCTTGTCTTCCCTTCTCCCATCTAAAGTCCCTTACTTGGGCTGACACTTTCGGCACTCTCCCAGATATCTCTTCTGTTACAAATTAGTGGCACACACAGAAAGTAGGGTGCAATGCACAAGTACGTTGAAGCCAAGCCACTCCAATTGGTCTGTAGGACTTGGCCGATTCCTGCCAGCATTGTGAAGTCAGCATTATTGCAATAGTGCTCGGCCCACGCATCATCAGCATTCCTGGTGCCTAACAGTACATTCAGAACCAAACTACTTCCTGTGTTTCACTTCTTATGATTATACCCCCACAAACTAGATCATCGACCCATGCCAAAGATAACTGGCTCACCCCTACAGTTTTACAATGAAGGGCATGTGATGCCTCTGGCATGCCACCCCTCCTGATCGGTTATACTTTGCCACCAATTGAACTATGGCATCTCACCTCTCCCTTTGAGAAAGAGTCACACATTGAAGAGGCGGTTGACAACAACATCAAATACATAGACAAGGATAATGGCAACCAGGAACTCTATTCGGTAGAGGACGAACTTGGCTCGGTACATTCTCATGAAGGTACAGAGAATGAGGGACAGCCTCAACAAAATTGGCAGGCAGACACACCTGAACCCCCTCGCACCCCTGTAGCTGCACCTCCTCAACCCGTGGCTGTACCTCATCAGCCTGTGGTCACACCTCCTCAACCCGTGGCCGCACCCCCTCAGCCTGTAGCTGTAAGGGCAACTCACGCTGGTACTGATTCCTGGGCAACTGCTGGGAGCTAGAACCAGCGGGACACCACCCAGCCCTGGCCTTCTCCCTAGGCCTGACTCAGGGACTCGAACCCTAAAGCCTACCCACAGACCCAGTCAGACACTGGTAAGGGATCCAGAAGTTAATATGTATTAAAAGAAGACTAAGTATAACATTGGTGCATACCTGGTAAGGGATCCAGAAGAGAATGAGGTGAGGATCCCTTACCTAAGCAGCAAAACTATATAGCTAGTGACTGTGACATGAGTAAGTCATGTCACAGTCAATGAACAAGTGCAAATGAGAATGAAACCAAGGCATTAACAGGGGGAGGGAGATAGAAAATAAAAGATATACTGGGAAAAAATAAACATTAGAGGGCAGGAGGCTGTCCCCTAACAGTAGCTATACCACCACAAGCCAGGCAAGCTCCCCGAGCCAGGCCAGGCAAGCTCCCCAAGCCAGGCAAGGCAAGCTCCCTGAGCCAGGCCATGCAAACTCCCTGAGCCAGGCCACGCAAGCTCCCTGAGCCAGGCCAGGCCAGCTCCTAGTAGGGAGTGGCATGGGTTGGGCCAACCTGCATGGGTGACTGGGTTGGGTGTCCTTGGGTGCAGGTGCGGGTCAAGCCAAGAGCACCCACAACCCAGCCCAACCCATGGCATCACGCGTGCATGTACGATATGCATGCACCATACATGCACACAGATGACATGGATGACATGCACACACCGTACACGCCATATATGCCATATGCGCTGTATGTGTCGTATGTGCCATACATGCTGTATGCACCGTACATGCCATATGTGCTGTACATGTTATACACATCATACATGCCATACACGTTGTACGCATCGTACGTACCATATGCACCGTATGTGCCATATGTGTCATATGCGTCGTATGTGCCATATGCGCCATATGTGTTGTACATGCCATATGCATCGTACGCGCCGCATGCATGCGGGTGTTGTGTGCACCCGACACCCATCAACCCATGGGAAAAAACCCATGGGTTGACAGGTTTGGGTTTCCCATGGGTCAGGTGCGGGTCACCCACATTTGACCCATGGGTGACCCATGCCATTCCCTAGCTCCTAGGGCCAGGGCCCCTATATACCCAGCCAATAACAGTGACTTTTTAAATGCTATCCTTGAACTTGGCAGAATGGCCTAACACCATCGTCAGGATGGTCAAGCTGCCAGAATTCATGAGCCAGAACCCTTTGATGGGACCAACCCAAAAAAGTTAAAAGGTTTTATCTTTCTTTGCAGGATGAATTTCCATACCCAGCCCAACTCATTTCCCAATGATAGACAAAAGGTCAACTACATGGTCTCCTATCTCAAGGGAATGGATTTAGAATGTTTCGAGCCTTACCTGACTGGCAATCCAAACACGGAACCTCGCTAGACAAGCGATTTGGAGCTATTTATCGATGAGTTACAGATCAACTTTGGCTTGTGGGATGAACAAGCCGATGCTGAGCTAGCTCTCGAAAAGCTAACCATGCAGGACAATCATAAGGCAACTAGGTTTTTTGTATAATTTTACAGGCTTGTGGCTCTTGTCAATTACAACAACAATGCTCTCCTCTGCAAGGCATACATGGCACTGCCGAAGCACATCAAGGATGGCCTCATCCACTTCGACAAACCCTGCACACTCGATGACCTTTGAAACCTTGTTCAAAGGATCGACATGAGATATTGGGAACAAAAGGCTGAGCAGTCTCTGGAGGGCAGCAATGAGCCGAAGAAAGATTTGAAATTAGACAAGCCTGGCAACAGATCTACCCCAGACAACTGCCAGCAAAGTAACAGCAATGATAACAGTGGCAACAAGGACAACTTGAACCAATTAAAGAGCAAGGACAATAAGACTCCTCAGCCAAACCCACCTGAGTATGCCAAGAACCTCGGCAAGGATGGCAAGCTCCTCCCAATGGAACGACAAAGATGCATGGACAACAACCTATGTCTCCTTTGCACCACCAGTAATCACAAAGTTGCCGAATGCTCTAAGGCAACCAAGGCCCGTTGTAGAGTTGCTCTAGGTAATTAATACCTAAAAGCCTATGCACACCGGTCCTTTTCTGTGGCAGGATATAATGCAGTCGTTTGGCACAGCAGGAATATAATCTGTGACATGGCAATGTACAAATAAAAATAGAATGTGAGTGATTAGGATGTGATTGATGTGACAGGGACATGACCTGAGATGTGAATGTGTCATGCTGACTAAGACTTGGACTTTGGCTTTGGACTCGAATACAATAGTCTAGACATTTCTAGACTATTCTTGACTTGGACTTGCAGACTTGACTTGGGGCTTTAACTTGTGAACTTGTTATTATAGATGTCAAGTGCACATACAGAGTATCTGATAATTGGGCAGTGCCAACCAAGTAAATTGGACTACGTCCACACCCCGTGTCCAAGCAGCATGCAAGTTACTTGGTACACCGGTTTCGGTTTGACACATCCACCATCCACATTCCTTACCCCCATCTCTCATTCACCTTACCTCAATCATCATCCATTAATCCCACCACGTCCACTCCTCATTCCTTGATCTGCCTCACCTCGGGACTTCCTGTCCTTGTTTTATCCTCGGTCAAAACCATTGTTTTATAGTCGGTCACTCCCTATTGTCTTATCCTTGGCCACATTCGTATTATTCTATCTTTTATTGTTCTATTTCCGTTTGCATCTCTTCATTCTAATTTTACTCATTGTGGACAATACTCACATGCTCTGCATACCTTATTGTCCCACATTCCTTATTCCACATGTCGCTTCTTAAACCTATATAAGTAGGGCATGCATGTACATACTTCCTCATTCTGGGTATCGACTAGGCTTAGGCCCTCCTACCTTCTCCTCCTCTGTTAAGTCCTCTACTCGGGCCGGCATCATTGGCATCCTCCCAAGTACCCCGTCTGTTCCAAATCAGTGGCACACATGGAAGAGTAGGGCGCAACGCACGAGTACGTTGAAGCCAAAGCCACTACTCCCAGCCTGTAGGACTTGGCCATTCTCGTCCGACATCTCGGCAATCCCAAAGCTTGACAATAGAGGTGAGCCAGAGGCCTTTATATACAAAAACCAAGCAATGATGTGAAAGGATGTGAGAGGTTGGCTATGTCAGTTAAATGACAAAGCATGAGAACAAAGTATAGAAAAGAGGAAACTATAGAGAAACTCTGGAGAAATGTACAGCATCGAGGCTGCGCAAATAGGGGCTAGGGGCTATGATAGGGGGAGACTAACCAAAAAGGTAAGGATGATGAGTAACAATGAGAAAAGACTAACAGAATAGGAAACATATCTGAGTCAAGCCAAGAAAAGGGGAAACATATAAAAGAAACAATAAGGAAGTCCACCAATAAACATCTAACAACCTTGTCCACTACCCCTGAGGGGCCTTAGGATGATTCAGGGGACTGAGTCATCTCGGAGTATTTCCAGGTCATAGGCAACATATCTTCTGTAATTTCTCCAGTATCCAATCCAAGGATAGGGGTCTGGGAGTAGGAGGACTACAGTATAGTAGACTTCCTTGATACAGATTTCAGTCAAGCTCAATTTTAGCTCAAAATTTTGTAGATTAAATTAAAAAAAATATATATATATAACAGTTAAGAAGTATCTTGAGAACATCTTTGCTCTATATTATTGGGGCAAAAAAGCTGTTGTTGTAGCAGAGTAAATTATTTTGTGCAACAGGTCAAAATGTCATGTGTAGGGGTCCTTGATACAAGTGTGACACCTAATTCTCCGTGCGTGGAATTTTCAGCCCAGTATGATAGGTCATCCATTTCTTTGTATTATTAGCATATTGCATGTCACACTTTGGTAGCCCCAATATCTTTGTGGTCAGATTAAGTTCAATTTAGGTCAAATCCCACTTGGAGTTTTTGTAATTAGCAATAGAAGATGAATAGCTTCCCTAATGTGAACACCTTATGACAAAACCTCTCAGAAAAAGTGAGCAATCACTTATTTAACATTATATGTATCAAAATTGAGTAAATTTTAGATGAAGATAAATTCCTCCTGAATGCAATTCTTCTCCCTCCTTTATATGGTTTGGCTTAAATGTTGCTTATATATAGTAGATTCTTTGTGAAAAACACTGTATCACTGGAATGAGAATAGACCTTGGAAAATCAATTTGTATCAAGGAGGTATCCTGTATCAAGGAAGTCTACTATACTGTAATCGGTATGCGGTTGTGTACTCTCATTTTGTGTTTAAGAGTGAGTCAAATGGAGTGGGTGGGGTAATCAGGATGGGTGTTTTGGAACCTTGACAAGACTTTGATGTTAAAGATATAACACTTCAGTCAAGCACTATGTGAAGTGAAGCAAGACAAAGAAGAGTTTCAAACCCTGCTGCAGCACAACTCCAGAAATATTTTAATATTTGTACTTTGGTCACAAACTGTGTAATAACTCTAGCAAGCTAATACAACAAGTAAGTGATGCGCTTTTTAGCAGCAATGAATGAGACTATCAAAGTCTGTAGGTTCAGGACACTTAGGGGTCCAGAGATATTCCAATGAAAGGGAATGCGCTTAGAGGAAAGAGGAAGTAAGTAGACTGAACGAATAACCCAGTCAATGCACTCTAAAATGAGGGTGAGGCTGAAACAGAAATTACAGTGAAGTAATCTCAAGAGACAAAAGAGTCTTTAATCAGGACTATCTGTCAGGCTCCGGTAATGCCGAGGATTGGCCAAGTCCTGCAGGCTGGGAATAGTGGCATGGCTTCAACGTGTTCGTGCGTTGCGCCCTACTTCCCATGCATGCCACCGATTTGGGACAGAGGGATACCTGGGAGGGTGCCGAGAGTATCGGCCCAGGTAAAGGACTTGGGACAGGAGAAGGGAGGACAAGAAGGCGT
>QLPI01020007.1:0-10821 GCA_003314275.1 Chroogomphus rutilus | reverse complement strand
ATCGATGAAGGCTTTGCAAAAGCCAAGTGTTTGCCAATGGAAAGACTCCCAAGACCACTACCTGTCTACAATGTAGATGGAGCCCACAATGAAGGAGGACCAATAACCCACACAGTAACCCTCAGAGTCAGGATAAAGAACCACTCGGAGGTCTTCCCTTTCGCAGTCACCAATACCGGAAAGACAGACCTCATTGTTGGCTTCAACTGGCTTCAGAAGCATTACCCAAGTGTCAACTGGAAGACAGGAGAGATGACATTTGACCGATGTCCCTTGGAATGTGGAATGTCACAAGCAGGTGTAGAGGAGGATGATCTAGAAGAAGAGGAGGAAGAACTAGAGGAGGGAGACCGTATATTTGTGACCCGGATATATGCAGAGGAGGAGGAAGGGCATGTAGCCAGGACACACTCACAGAAGCTGGCAGAGGAGGCACAGAAGGAGAAGAAGAAGAGGACGGTGGAAGAAATGGTGCCAGCACACTACCTGGAAGAGTTTAGAGGGGTCTTCACAAAGGAGGGGTTTGACAATAACCTTCCTGAACGATGGCAGTGGGATCATGCAATCGAACTAAACCCAGGGGCTGAACCATTCTCAAGCAAGGTGTACCCACTCAGTCTAGAGGAACAGAAGCAGCTAGATGAGTTTTTGGAAGAAAACCTGAAGTCAGGGAAGATCTGACCATCCAAGTCTCCTATTGCATCGCCATTCTTCTTCATCAAAAAGAAAGATGGCAGCTTGAGGCCAGTACAGGACTACCGATGGCTGAATGCAATGACAATCAAGAACCGCTATCCACTGCCACTGATTTCTGAAGTGATCCACAAACTATGCCATGCACGCATCTTCACTAAGCTGGACATTAGATGGGGATACAATAATGTCCGACTCAAGGAAGGAGATAAACACAAAGCGGCCTTCATCACCAACCGAGGCCTTTTTGAACCACTGGTCATGTTCTTTGGATTAACCAACTCCCCTGCAACATTCCAGACAATGATGAATGACATCTTCCATGAATTGATCAATGAATGATGCGTCAGCACCTATATAGATGATATCATGATCTACTCAACAGACTTAGAAGAGCACAGAAGGACTGTCAAGCGTGTCTTGGCCCTACTACAAGAACACAATCTCTATATCAAACCAGAGAAATGTGAGTTTGAGAAAGAGAAGGTGGAATATCTGGGATTGGTGGTGAGCAAAGGGAAGGTGGAGATGGACCCAGTCAAGGTGGAAGGAGTAAGCAGATGGCCAGTTCCCAGGACAAAGAATGAACTGCAGCAATTCTTGGGTTTTGTCAATTTCTATCATCGCTTCATCCAAGGCTTCACAAGCATTGCCAAACCACTACATGAACTAACAGGGAACAAGCCATGGAACTGGGGAGCCGAACAGTTGATAAGATTCCAACTCCTCAAGGCAGCAGTAATGGCAGCACCAATCCTAGCCTTTCCAACAGATAAGGACCTGTTCCGAGTAGAAGCAGACAGTTCAGACTTTGCCAGTGGTGCAATCCTGTCACAAATGCAACAGGGAACCTGGAAACCAGTGGCCTACATGTCCAAAGCACTCAATGATGTGGAGAGGAATTATGATATACATGATAAGGAGATGCTAGCCATCATGCGGGCATTGACAGAGTGGAGGCACTATCTGCAAGGGGCGATGCAGCCATTTGAAATATGGACGGACCACAAGAACCTAGAATACTTCATGATGGCAAGAAAGCTAAACCGCCGCCAGGCCAGGTGGTCACTCGAATTGGCAGACTATGATTTTATCCTGAAGCATCGATCAGGTCAACTCAACAAGAAGGCTGACCTCCTGTCAAGACAGGAAGACCATAAACAGGGAGTAGAAGGAGACAACACAGGAGTTACAGTGTTGAACCAAGAGTTCTTCCGAGCAATAATTGGAGAGCTCAGAGGAGAGGAGGAAGACCTGATGAAAAGGATCAGAAAGGCAAAGAACATAGAGAGCAAAGTCAAAGAGAGGGTAGAGAGCAGAGAGAAGGATTGGAAGGAAGAAGAGGGGATTATAACATGGGAAGGAAGGATATACATACCCAAGAACAGGAAGCTTCGAGAGGAAATCATTCATCTACACCATGACATGCCCACTGCAGGTCACCCTGGGAGGTTCAAGACAACAGAACTCATCCTCAGGAACTACTGGTGGCCAAGGATACATGGAGATGTGAGAATGTATGTGGATGGGTGCAGTAGGTGTCAACAAACAAAGACGTTCCCAGCAAAACCAAGGGGGACTCTAGCTCCAAATGCAATTCCAACAAGGATTTGGCAGTACATATCTGTGGATCTCATTACCCAATTACCACAAAGCCTGGGATATGACGCAATTATGGTAGTTGTGGATAGACTATCCAAACAAATTAGATTGGCACCGACAAATGGAGAGGTTACATCAGAAGGGATTGCAAGGATCTTCAGAGACACGGTGTGGAGAGATTTTGGACTCCCAGAGGTGGTGATCAGTGACAGAGGCTCTCAATTCATCTCGAAGTTCACAAAAGACCTATACCGGCTCCTAGGGATGAAGATGAACCCTTCAACTGCCTATCATCCCCAGACAGATGGACAAACAGAACGCATCAACCAAGAGGTGGAGCAGTATCTACGGCTGTTTGTCAACCATCGACAGGATGACTGGGTGGAATGGTTGCCATTGGCAGAATTCAGCTATAATGACAAGATCCAATTGTCGACAGGGTACTCTCCATTCTACTTAAACTATGGACAACATCCAAGGAAGTCCACAGAGCCACGAAGGGAGATAGAAACAGAGGCGGCAGATGTATTTGAGAGAAGGATGAAGAAGATAAGAGAGGAGGCAGTAGCAGCACTAGAAAAGGCGGCATCAGATATGAAGAAGTATTATGACAGAGGAAGGCAAGACGTACCACAATATCAAGTAGGGGACAAGGTTTACTTGGAAGGCCTTAATGTCACCACCGACTGACCCTCAAAAAAACTAGAAGACAGACGTTATGGCCCATTCCCAATTGGGGCAAAAGTGGGAGAACATGCCTATAAACTGCGACTACCACCCAATTGGAAGAACATCCATCCTGTATTTAATACTGTCCTGCTACGTCCTTCCCAAACACCCACATCCTCCATACAACAAAAGCCAACACCCCCTCCACCAGTGATGACACCAAAAGGAGTAGAATATGAAGTGGAGGAAGTTCTGGATTCCAGAATGCGTAGAGGAGTGCTGCAGTATCTAATGAAGTGGGTTGGGTACCCCAGAGAAGAGAATTCGTGGGTGCCAGAGAAGAACATGAGGAATGCAAGACGGAAAACACAAGAATTCCACAGGCAATTCCCAGCTGCACCCAGGCACATAGGCCACATCTTCCACAGACTACCCTTTTGTCCATACCAAACCCTGGTGGTGACACAAGGTGTGAGCTGCATGCGAAAAGCCATTGAACGCGCAGTGGTGATCAGCGCAACAAGTGCACGACGGCAAATGTGACAGGTGCACGATGCTCTGTGGTGGTGGATGCAGCGAGTCAATGCAACAAATGCGCAGCGGCGAATCAGTGCAACAAGTGCATGACGGCGAGTGCGACATGTGCGTGACATGCTCGGCGGTGGTGGTGGATGTGGCGAGTCAACGCAACGAGTGTGCGGCAGCAAATCAGCGCTACAGGTGCATGACGGCGAGTGCGACACCTGCATGACACGCTCGGCGGTGGTGGTGGATGTGGTGATTCGGCGCTATGAGGGCGCGACGGCGACAGGCACGAACGCAGGCGGCGCGACAGATGCGCAGGTGCAAACGCAGGTGGGTGCAAACGCAGGCGGGTGCAACCGGTGCGGAGGCACAAGGGAAGCGGGTGCGTGTGAGGATGGTGCGAGGGCGGCATGCATGAGGATGATACGAGGGTGGCACGCGTGAGGATAGTGCGAGGGCGGCGCGCATGAGGATGATACGAGGGCGGCATGCGTGAGGATGATATGAGGGTGGCAGGCATGAGGATGGTGCGAGGGCAGTGCACTGGTACGCGATAGCAGGCGTGACAGGTATGCAGGCACAAGGGCGGTGCACCGGTACGCAATGGCAGTGTTAAGTCCGCATGTCAGGCGCTTAGCTATTACTTCCGAAGGGGCTATCTGGGTTAGCGTAGAGGTCCGTGAAGGGGCCAAAGGCTGAGAATGGAAGTCGGGGACGGACCACGGATGGGACGGGAGCTTAGGGTCGGTCACGGATTAGTTCAATCTGGTCACTGAGGTGTTCGAGGTTGAAGGGACTTGGCTTCAACTTATGTGTTGCGCCCTCCTCGATCGTCTGTCCCTAATTTCGGAAAGGAGATGGGAGTTTACCGGAAATGAATCGGAAACTAGGGGGTAGACTAAGTCGATATTCATACTGGCGAATAGTCCAGTCGACTGGGAGACTATATACATGCGACTATCCTTGTACTATCTTTGCCGGTCATAAAACAAGGAGAAAGGGAGTACAAGGGGTCAATAGGAAAGAAGAACAAGGGTGTAAGGTACGCGATGATCCTGCACATCGTCTATCAAAGGAGCGGAACCTTGACTTTCGGAATCTTCGGAGGTTCGGAAACTCGGAACCTCGGATTGATGCATTGGAAATCCGGAAAGCGGTTAAACAGGCTTTGAGCGGTCAGAAAGGTCCCAGAATTGGTGTGGGTGGTTGTGGGGGTTAATGGGGGTTTATTGGGGGTACGGGCCATAACAGGCGGGTGCAACAGGTGCGCAGGCGCGAGAGCGGCAGATGCAGGTGCACGTAGGGGTATGGGGGCAGGTGCAGGCGTGAGGATGGTGCGAGGGTGGCGAGCATGAGGATGGTGCAAGGGCGGCGAGCGTGAGGATGGTGCAAGGGTGGCGAGCATGAGGATGGTGCAAGGGTGGTGGGCATGAGGATGGTGCGAGAGCAGTGGGTGCAGGTGCGGGTGCAGGTGTGAGGGCGGTGCACCGATACGCAACGGCGAGGCGTGAACCCACGGACGCAGGTGCAACAAAAAGGATAGAGTCGCCGTGCATGCCGGCGCGACGACGAAACAACCTGTAAAAGAAAAGAACAAACGAGTTGCCGCACATGCCGGCGCAACAAAGAAACGACCTGTAATCGTTGCACACACCGGCGCAACGAGAAAGGGATCCATGGCTATCAGAGAGCTCCAGAGGGTCTTGGTCCAGGGAGGTTGAACGCACGCCGGCACAACAGGAAGACTAACTAACAAGTCTGCGACCCCTGCCTTACCTTCTTCTCGCAAAAAGGATGCCCCACCAATCGTGCATGCTGGCACGATGGCTAGGACGAGTGCAGGGGTCGTTTACGTTCTTCTCACCACCTCTTTTGGATGAGACCGTGAGTGGGAGGGATAATGAACGAGAGACATAAGTGCTTATACCAAACAAGCACTAGCCCCTCCAACCCGGTACTTTGGATCACTCAGTAGACAAGCAATGACATGCACCATCAATGAGGACATTGACCTTAAAAGGGGGGGTAATGTCATGATTTCTCTACTCCTTTCTCTATTACTTGTCATTGGACTCCGCTACTCCGCCAGACCATATGTATAGTTCTTAGGTAATTAGTTAAAGCTCAGTCTTGAGCTGGTCAATACACCGACAAGTATCATTGCTCATTTCCCTCTTCCGCTCTCCAGTATTGAAGCTCTTGTTGTTGCTGACAGTTGTGCCCTACTTTCTATGCATGCCACTGATTTAGGACAGAAGAGATACCTAGGAGAGTGCCAAGAGTGTTGGCCTAAGTAGAGGACTTCAGATGGGAGAAGGGAGGACAAGAACGTGTATGCCAAGTTGATATTCAGAATGAGGAAATATCTACATCCATGTACTACTTATATATGTTAAGAAGTGAGATGTGGAATCAGGGTGGTGTAAGACATAGAGAAAACAATAATGTATGAAGAGCATGTACAGGTATTGTCCACAATGATCAAGAATAGAACAATAAAATGTAAATGAGAATAGAACAATGAAATATGGCCGAGAATAAAATAATAAGAGTGTGGATAAAAATAGAACAATAGAAAATAGACAAATATAAAACAATAGGGCCATGACCAAGAAGTAAGGGAATAGGAAATGTCGCAAGAGGACACAGGAAAAAGGAAGGATAGGGAATGGAAAAATAACAAGAATAGAGGGGATGGGATAAAGGGAGTGTCAGGCTTTGGAAATGCCAAAAGGTTGGACGGGTAATGGCCAAGTCCTGCAGGCCAGGAATAGTGGCATGGCTTCAACGTGCTCGTGCGTTGCACCCTACTTCCCATGCATGCCACCGATTTGGGACAGAGGGATACCCGGGAGAGTGCCGAGAGTGTCGGCCCAGGTAAAGGACTTGGGACAGGAGAAGGGAGGACAAGAAGGCGTAAACCTAGTTGATTTCCAGAACGAAGAACCATCTACATACATTGGCTACTTATATAGGCTAATAAGTGAGATGTGGAACAGAGTGGCACAAGGAATGGAGAACAATAAGGTATGAAGAATCATGTGGAGGTATTGTCCACAATGATCAAGAATAGAACAAAGAAATGTAGGTGAGAATAGAACAATGAAATGTGATCGAGAACAAAAGAGTAAGTAAAAATAGAACAATAGAGAGTGGCCGAACATAAAACAATAGGGCCACTGCCGAGTGACAACAAATAGTGAGTATCCTAAGGGTAAACAGGCAAGGGGAAGGACAGGGGATAAAAGAATGATAGAGAATAGGAGGGTGGGATAGAGATAATGAACCAAATGATGAACCGAATGTACCGAGCCAAGGCCACACACTGGTGAGGGATGATATGGGTAAGGGTCGGTCGGTCAGTACTGCCGAGTAAATCAGAGCACGGTATCATGGACTTGACAGGAGTGAACCAAATGATGAGCCGAATGTACCGAGCCAAGACCACGTACTAGTGAGGAATGACTTGTCACTGGTGTGTGGGATTAAATGGTAGAGGTCGTTCGGTTGGTATGACCGAGTGAACCAAGGCTTGGCATCATGTACTTGACACTCATACTCCACAATGGCCTTCCTACCACCAACCATATCACCTTCTGGTTTCACAACCATCCCAAAAACATATTCCCACAATCCTTGTTCCACCAAGTCTGCTTCCATACATATATCCCATTCTGCATAGTTCCCATCAGTAAGTAGGGAATGGCATGGGTCACCCATGGGTCAAATGTGGGTGACCCATACCCAACCCATGGAAAACCCAAACCCATCAACTCATGGGTGGATGGGTGTCGGGTACGTGCTGCACCCACATGCATGTGGCGCATTCATATTGTATGTACATGAATAACACTGTGGGTTTGGCTGGGTTTCGGGTGCTCTTGGCTTGACCTATACCTGCACCCAAGGACACGTGACCCAGTGACCCATGCGGTTTGGCCTAACCCATGCTCTTCTCTATCAGTAAGTGCAGCAAATGTTGGATCATGGTCTTCAGACATAACAGGGCTAATTTGGATGAAGTATGGTTTTGTGGTTTTCCAGAAGGTGAGTAAGAAGATGAGTCAGTACACTTGAGTCATCCAATAATACAGGTGTGGTTGAATCATGTTGAATTTCCCCTGAAGCATACAGTTCAAAATGTGGGTGATGGTTATAATTTAATAAGGGAAATTTTAGCTACAGCATAACTTATGTAATGCAAACATGTCACATGACATGTTGTGGTGTAAACTTGCAATATTTCCAACACAGTTGCCACCCCTACATTAATAGGTCCAAAATCCTGTTGATAGAGGTTTATTCCAAAGAGTAAATCTCAAACCCTTCTACTGAAGTGGAAATTTCTTGGTTATCTAAGTTGTTGCTACCAAAATGGCAGACTCCATAAAATATTAAAGGTACATAAAAAAACATAGTAAAAGAACTAAATTAGATTTTATAGAACATCTGTGGAAATAATCCCAGGCAAGGGTAGAACTAATAGTTTATGCTCATGATCTATTATTCCTACATGTAATTGACAAGGTACCTGCCAAGGCCTGCTCTGAATAATTGTTTTTGAATAACAACCCACACTGGCATTAACTTGCTACTGTCTTGTCAGAGAACTTGATTAGGCTTTATTCACACCTGTTAAGGACCAAGTTCGCGCCAAGTCTGAGCTGATGTAAGTTGGTCCGAAGTTGTGTGTTAGAAGTCTTAGGGACTTGGCCTCAACTTGTATGTTGCGCCCTCCTCGATTGTCAGTCCCTTATTTCAGAGGTTCAGAGATGTATAAGTTCGGAGTTCAGAGAGTGAATGGGAATACTAAGTCGATATTTCAACTAAGGTATAGTACAGAAGTCTGGAGGTATTTATACATAGCGATCCCTATTGTAACTAATTAGGAATGGTCAAGAGAATAATAAGATGAACAAAAACAGGTTACAAGAGAGATATACATCTGGTGTTACAATAAGACTATTGTTTGATGAGAAGGGAAAGATGTCCGAGGTCTGAGGTGATCATTGCTGGTCAGACTCAGAGGTGTTCGGACTTGGTTCGGGGTAGGATTCTTTGTAGAACCCTATTGTTGGATGTCTAAGATATCGGAGTTATATCATGGATATAACAGTGCCCCCCTGTTAGGACCGAGCCTTGAGGTCCTAGCGCTTAATGACGGTGGAAGTGACCATGGGAAGATTATGTGATTAGGCGTTGAAAAAAGGTATAAAGAGGGGACCCTTCTTCATAGTAGTAGCCCAACCATATTGTCACTCAACACCCCCATTATTGATGATGAGGCTGCTTTGATGGAGCAGATGTGAGCAGCCTTGGAGAAGCTCGAGAAGTTCCAAGCTGAAAAGAAGAGGAGGGCCGAGGAGGAGGCCGAGAAACAATGGAAGGCCGAGGAGGAGGCCAAATGGAAGGCCGAGGAGGAGGCCAAGCAGGAGGCTGAGCGCAAGGCTAAGGAGGAGGCCGAAAAGTCCAAAAGAGAGGCCAAGGAAATGGCCAAGAAAAAGGCCGAGGAGGAGGCTAAGGAGGCTGCACGAAAGGCCAAGGAGGAGGCTGAGAAGGCCAAAAGAGAGGCCAAGGAAAAGGCCGAGAAAAAGGTCGAGGAGGAGGCCACCCGTTTAGCCAAAGAGGCGGTCAAAAAGAAGGCCAGGGAGGAGGATGAAAAACTCTGAAAGGAGAAGCAGGTCGAGAGACTCCAACAGGAGGCTCAGAAGAAGGTTGTCTCCAAGAAGGCTCCTCACAAAAAGATCGTTTAGAGTTCCAAGACAATCTCAGAGCTGTCAATGATAGTAGAGGACACGCCCCAGAAAGGGGGCTCTTCAGGGGTCGGGACTTAGGGACCATCCCCCGACTTGCAGGAGGGGGGCTTGGGTTTGACCAAGTGGGGGAAGGAGCATATCCACATTCTTGAAAAAAAAGGAGGCGCTCCTAATTTCTCAGGCTCAGAAGGCCCACAAGAACACCCAGAAGAGGGACACAAGGGTAGGTGGTTCCGAGGTGGGTCTCGGACCGTTCGAATTGAGTCGGAGGTTGCTGATCAGTCTGCACCTGGACTTGTACCGACAGCCATCCGAAGGCGTGGCTGAGGGTTGGAGTTCGGAGCCTGGTCGGATATGCAGGCATTGCTCCCGTCGGGGAGACCCTTGCATATGGTGCACCTCGGGGAAGGGAACATCATGCTTCATTTGTGCGGGGCAGAGGGTGAAGTGCAGGGATGAGGATGAGGAAGAGGGAACAGGTGATAAAGGAAAGAGAGGTAGGGGTGCTTTGGAGGATGGTGTGGGTCCAAAGCCGAAGAAGAGGAAGTTGGAGGTGGTGGTTGAGTGTCAGGCCTCGGTACTACCGATGGTACTGTCGGAACCGGCCAAGTCCTGCAGGCCGGTCAGGGTGGCTTGGCTTCAACGTACTCGTGCGTTGCGCCCTGCCTCCTGTACGTGCCACTAACTTGTAACGAGAACAGATACTCAGGCGAGTGCCGAGGATGTCGGCCTGAGTAAGGACTTCTGAACAGAAGGAGGAGAGTAGGGAGGCGTAAGCCTAGTTGATACTCAGACTGAGGAACTATGTACACGTATCCACTACTTATATAGGCTGAGAGGCGGAATGTGGAATAAGGGTGGCATAAGACATGGAAAAAAGAATAAGGTATGAAGACCATGTGGAGGTATAGTCCACAACGATTAGAATAGAATAATGAGGGAGTAAGACAATGAAATATAAGTGGTGAGAGTGTGGGAAAGAATTAGAACAATAAGGAATGGCCGAGAATAAAACAATAGGGGTGCGAGTGAGTGGCAGGGAATAATAAACGTCCCGTGGGTAAACGAGTGATGGGGAAAAGAGAAGGAGTGTAGGGATGATGAAGAATAGGGGTTGGGGAAAAGGATAATGAACCAGGTGATAAACCGGGTGTACCGAACCGAAACCGTACGCCATGGGATGATGTGAGTGGGGGTCGGTTGGTCGGTTGGTTGGTACTGCCGAGTAAGTCAAAGCACGATGTGTGGTCGTGACATTGAGGGGCCTTCTTGGGATTTGGAAGCCCCTTGGGTTGGACTTACAAGGGAGTTGGTGGGCAAGTCGAGGGCCTTTCAAGAAGCGGTTGCCTCAGAGCTGCAGGAGTTGAGGCGGGAGGTTCGGGACCTCGGGGATGAGAACAAGAGGATTGCCGATGACTTAGAGCATATGAACCAACTCCAAATCCTCGAGCAGGCTCGGTGGTTCAATTGGTCATAGAAAACAGATGACTGGTGGGGGAATGCTCCGAGGGACACCTGGAAGGGGAAGGAGAAGGAGATGGAGAATGACAAGGGAAAGGAGAAGGAGGATGAAGGG
>QLPI01020005.1:0-24251 GCA_003314275.1 Chroogomphus rutilus | reverse complement strand
ATCGGAGTTTGAAATGGGAGCTCGGAGTTGGATCGGAGTTTAAAGAGGGTTGTCCCCTGACAACATCTGGATTTGGGGATTGTGCCAACTTGCTCTCCATTTTTCCCACATATGATACATTTGCCATCTGCAAATGTCACAGCAAAACCAGCATCATCAAGTCATCCAGCTGACATAAGCATATAACCTACATCAGGTGAGTACAAAACTTGTGAGAGCTTGAGTTTGGAGACATCAACACCATTTGGTATATTGATTATCATTTCACCTGTTCCAACTGCATTAAAACTTTGTCTATTTGAAGCCTGGAATGACTTGGGAGAGATTTTGATGAAGTTTTGGACTCCATCATGGTAGGGTGTTATACATTGTATACCTGAGTCATAAACTTTGACACAAGGTGACTTTGCAAAGTTTTGTCAACTTCGATGCAAACTGCATGCACAACTTCCAGATCAGTGCCAATGAGGTTCGAGTCATCACTGACAAGCAAAAACATATCGCTCTCATCAGTTCCAGGTGAATTTTCCATTTCATATTCACTGTCAGAGTCATTGGCAATCTTGCAAAACCAGTCTTCTTTGCTATCCTCAATAGCTTCAATATCAGAGTCTGGGACCTGATGATGGTAGACCAGTAATCTTTTACTTCGATGTCTACACCAAAGGTGGCTAACTCTTCTCTTTTGACACAAAGTCAATCAAGGAATTCATGGACATTTCCTCTATCTGAGTACCTTGAATCCATAAATTGGGTATGCAGATCAGCTTGAGAAAAAGTTCCCTTCGATGAGTATTCTTTTACGATAAGGTCCCATCAGTTTTTTAAGAATGGTTTGCTGTGGATATTGTAAGGGCAACCCTCTTACAGCCCCGAGGTATATCTCAGAGGTGAGCTAAGCAGGGGGAATCCAAAGGTTTTAATTACAACTACTACTTAGATACATATGGGGACCTCACCTAAGCAGGGGGAATCTAAAGAGGAAAGTCTAAGGATCCCGCTGCTGGTGAACCCCTTTTATACTCTTTATGTAAGTGATCTGTGCACTAGCTTATAAATCAATACATCGGAGTCTGTAGAGCCAACTTCCTGGTACTTAGTTCTTCAAGCGCTTACTCTGGGTTCTAGTTACCATGTTTTAAGATCACTCCTGTTTCTGCTCGGCGGTCCCTTTGGACTTGGGTATCTTAGCCTCGGAGTTGATCAGAGTTTGAAATAGGACTTCGTAGTTGGCTCGGAGTTTAGAGAGGGTCATCCCCTGACATCACCCCCCCTTCTAGAATGCTGCGTCCTCGTGGCATAGAATGATAGGGATTCAAAGGCTGTTGTTCGGATCCTCCGAGGTGCTCCCGGATTTTGCAGGTAGAACTCTTGTATTTTAGTGGGTGCGTTCATGTCATTTTCCTTTACCCATGTATTCTCCTCATATCCGTATCCCTGCCATTTGACTAGGAAGTAGAGTCCTCCTCACATTAGGCGACTGTCTAGTACCCTTTCTACTTTGTACTGCTCCTCTCCTTCTACCAACTCCGGCGGTGGCAGTGGTTCGGATCTCTGACCTGGAATCGGATCTTCCGGGGCCGGAAGGAGTTTGATCACATTGAAGACGGGGTGAAGCCGAGATAAGGATTGCGGAAGTTGGAGTCTATAGGCATGTTTCCCCACCTTTTGTTAAATGGTATAAGGTCCTAAATATCGGTGGCTCAACTTCTGCGAGGGTCATTTCGTTCGGATGTCCGAAGCATCTAGATATACTCGATCTCCTTCTCGGAACTCCGGTGCTGGGGTTTTGTCAGGGGACGACCCTCTCCAAGTCCTGATGACAAGTCCGAGGTCCTATCTCGGACTCCACCTAAACTCCGAGGATGAGAGACCAGAGTCCGAAAGACTACTGATGTCAGAGGATGACCTCCTCCGAGTCCTGGTCTAAGTCCGAAGCCCTATCTCGGACTCACCCCAACTCCGAGGCCCTATCTCGGACTCTCCCCAACTCTGAGATCCTATCTCGGACTCTCCCCAACTCTGAGGTCCTATCTCGGACTCCACCTAAACTCCGAGGATGAGAGATCAAAGTCTGAAAGACCACCGATGTCAGAGGACGATCCCTTCCGAGTCCTGATCCAAGTCCAAACCCCTATCTTGGACTCCCCCCAACTCCGAGGCCAGGAGACCCAGGTCCGAGGGACCACCGAGCAGGAGATAGGAAATGATCTTAGCATGATGACTGGAACAGGGAATAAGTGCCTGTGTTGATTTATAAGCTAGTGCACAGACCACTTACATAAAGGGTATAAAAGAGGTTCACCAAGCAGCGGAATCCTTAGACTTTCCTCTTCGGATTTCCCCTGCTTAGGTGAGAGCCCTACATGTACTTAGGTAGTAGCTATAATTGAACTTCGGATTTCCCCTGCTTAGATCTGAGAAGCCTGTGGGTAGGCTCTGGGTTCGAGTCCCATAGTCAGGCCTAGGAGGACGTCCAGGGCTGGGTGGTGTCCCGCTGGTTCCAGCCTCCGGCAGTCGAGATCAGTTCCGAAGGAGGGTTGCCCTTACAGGTTTGGCGTTGGTTGTAATATCGTGCCATATCATCTTTTGCTTTTGCCAGTGCCGACCTCGCCTCCTCTAGTGATTGCTCCATTCGGTCTTTGAACTCATTTACTGTTTCTGTTTGTGATCTCGGCTGTTGCGGTTCAAAGCCCATCCGTGGGTGTCGCCCCGTGTCTAACATGAAGGGAGTTTGCTGCATGGCTGAATGTACATGATTATTGTACTGGAATTCTGCCATCAGTAGGAGTTCGTCCCAATCATTCTGTCGCTCATTGATAAAGACTCGGAGATACTGTTCTAACTCTTGGTTGACACGTTCCATCTGGCCATCTCCTTGTGGGTGATAGGCTGTTGTTGCTGCAAGCTTGATTCCTAGGAGTCGGTAGAGTTCGCGGGTGAACTCCGAGGTGAACTGAGGTCCTCGGTCTGAGACAACTTGTTTTGGAAGTCCGTGTAACATCCACACGTGTGTTAGATAGAGTCATGCAGCTCCCAATGCTGTGATGGTAGTGTTTGTGGGGAGGAAGTGGGCTCTTTTGCTCACTGAATCGACCAATTCATGACTGCATCATGTCCATGGGCATCTGGCAACTCCACTATGAAATCCAGGCTGATAGTGTCCCACCGAGTTTCAGGGATGGGGAGTGGTTCCAGCTCTCCTATCAGGCATTGTCTCCGAATTTTGGTCTGTATGCAAGAGTCGCAAGTTTTTACATACTGTCCTATGTATCGTGACATCTGGGGCCACCAGTAGTTCCTGGAGATCAGCTCCAGTGTTTTCCATCTGCCTGCATGTCCGGCTATTTGCATGTCATGGTGCTGAGAAACAAAGCGTCTCCGAAGGTCCGGATCGTTTGGGACATAGATTCTCCCTCGGAACTGTAGGAGACCGTCTCATTCCGTCCATTCAGCAGATTGTACAGATTTGTCGTGCCCTTGTCGGAGTTCTACGATAGCCTTGGCTATCGGATCTTCCATGTCCGAGGTCCGAAGCTTCGATCGTATATCCAGCAGGATATCTCTTTCTTCTCCGATTGCCACGACACCCTCCAGGGCTCGGATTGCAAACAGTTCTGGTCGGAGGAGGATCACATCCTCGTTATCCTCTGACCCTGACCCATGGTCTGATCTCCTGGAGAGTGCATCTGCCTTGCCCATACTTTGCCCTGGTCGGTGATGGAGTGTAAAGTCAAAACGAGACAGGAAGAGGGACCATCGAGCCTGTCTTTGGTTCAGCTTTTTTGAAGTTCGGAAGTATTCCAGATTTTTGTGATCTGTCCAGACCTCAAACTGGAGTTGCATGCCCTCCAGGAAGTGCCGCCATTCCTCCAGAGCTCGGATGATGGCCAACATTTCTTTGTCATGGATTTCATAGTTCCTTTCTACCAGACTCAGGCTTTTGGAAAAGAAGGCGATTGGGTGCCACATTCCATCTTCCAGTGATTGCTGCGAGATGGTGGCTCCCATGGCAAAGTCCGAGGCATCCGCTTCTACTCTGTATGCCCGGGAGTCGTCTGGGAATGTCAGTATCGGTGCCGAGGTGATAAGCTCCTTAATCTTTTGGAGTGCTGTCTCCTCTTCCCCTCCCCACTTCCACAGTTCCCCTTTCTTTGTGAGATTGAAGAGTGGTCAAGCATGAAGGGAGAAGTCCTTGATGAAGCATCGGTAGAAGTTGGCAAATCCGAGGAACGACTGGACTTCCTTTCGGTTTTTCGGAGTGGGCCACTCCGTTACCCCTCGGACTTTGACAGGGTCCATCTCTACCTTCCCTTCTGAGATGATGAGTCCCAAATACTCAATCTGTGTTCTTTCGAACTTGCACTTTTCCTTCTGAAGATAGAGTTTCTGTTCTCGGAGCCGTTCCAACACCTGTCGTGTGATCTTTCTGTGTTCGGTCAGGGTCTGAGAATAGATGAGGATATCGTCGATGTATATGCAGACGAGTCCTGCTAGGATGAGGTCTTGAAAAATATCGTTCATCATTGTCTGAAAAGTGGCCGGACTGTTGGTAAGTCTGAAGAACATTACCAGTGGTTCAAACAGTCCTCGGTTCGTCCAAAAGGCAGCCTTCCACTCGTCTCCTTCCTTGATTCGGACATTGTTGTATCCCCACCAGACGTCTAGCTTTGTGAAGTACTTAGCTCCTTTGAGCTGATTGACCAGCTCTGGAATGAGGGGGAGTGGGTATCGGTTTTTCACCGTCATCGCGTTCGACTTTCGGTAGTCTTGGATGAGCCTGAGGGATCCTTCTTTTTTCTTGATGAAGAAGACCGGGGATACCATCGGCGATTTGGAAGGTCGGATGCACCCAGTTCAAAGGTTCTCCTAAACGAAGGTGTCTAGTTCAGTTTGTTCTAACGGAGACATGGGGTACACTTTGCAGTTTACCGGACTGGCCCCCAGCTCCAGTTCAATGGCATGATCCCAGATCTTTCGCTCCGGGAGTTCATCAAAGGATTCCTTGGCGAAGACACTTTCAAAATCTTGGAGGTACTCCGGGATTTCCACCTCCATTCGGATATTTTTGTAGTGGGCCTCTGCCAATCTCTGGGAGGTGGTTTGGGCGACTCGGACATGCTCTCCTTTTGACGGGAGCATTACGTACATCACTCTGTCCCCGGGTTCTAGATCATGTAGTGGGTCCCCCTCCTCATCACTCCTGTCATCTGTCTCTTCCCCTTCCTCCTCTGAGTCCTCTTCTTCCAGGAGCTTTGGAAATGGGCCACTTCGACATGCTCGGATCTGTTTCCTCAGCTCCTGCTCCTTCTTGCGCTCATCTTGCACCTCTGCTCGGCAGGCATGATACTTTTCTGGACATCGGCTCATGCTGACCTTCCAAGTTTGCCAGTCAATCTCGGGGTTGTGCTCTTCTAGCCAGGTGAAGCCCAGGCTAAGGTCTTGCTTTCCCAGGTTGGTGACTGCAAAGGTGGTACACTCCGTATGTCCATCTACTCAGAGGATCACGTCAATGACTTCTCTGATGGCTCCGGCTTTGTTCGGTGATCCATCCACGTTGTAGACCGGGATGGCCCTTTGCAGCTTCTGAGTGGTGAGGTGATGTCGTTCTACGTATCCTCGGTCCATGAATTGTCCTGTGGCCCCACAGTCTACGAGAGCGGGTCCAGACTTGATTTCTGCTGTATCTGTTGTCTGAATTTCTACCTTGATGATCAGAGATTTCGGACTTGGAGTGGTGGCAACCACATATTTTTCGGAAGTCGTTTCTCCCATTTTCGGAGCTTTGTCCGAGATTGTTTCGATGGAATCTCTGATGTTTGTACGTCTTTAGATGGTCATTCTTTGGGGAAGGGACATGCAGAGATCTTGTCACTCTCCTCTTTCAAACACGAGAATCTATTATGTACAGGCAGCAGGGGCGCACATTTCACCTACTGCCGAGTCCAAAATCCTCTCTTTCCTTTTCTTCTTCTGACCCTTCAACCTCCTCCGAGTTTTTCATTACTTCCAATCTTTCTGCCAGGTTCAGAAGTTCTGGTAGCAGCTCCAGTTTTTCTTCCACGCTCATTGTTCGGATGTCAAAGGATAGTGGGCAGTCCCGTACGTAGTGGCCAGGCTTCCTGCACCGGTGACAAACTCCGATGACAGCCTCTCTTGCTCGAGCCCGATCTACCTCCATCGGTGTTGGTGTTTCCTTTAGCGTAGTCGGTGAAGGTGCCGGGTTTCGTCTGAAGGGTTCTGGGATGCATGGGGACAACATGGACATTCTCGGTGCTCCTGGAGCTGGTTTGGGAGTTATACCATTCAAGTGGGCGGAAGTCCGAGGTTGGCTGCGATGGGTGTCTGAGAATGCTTCATTGGCCTCTTGGTCCCAAGCAACCCTTCATGCTGCCTCGTACCATCCCTCTGGGTCGTCAAAGCTCGGCGTCCCACTTCCCAAGAGGGCGACTTTTGTCTGTATCCCTGGTTAGAGTCCTCAGCGGAACTTGATCACGATCATTTTGTCATCATGGTATTCCACAAGGTCTATCAGTTCCATGAATCGGTCAATGTATTCTTCTACCGAGTCTCTTCCTTGGTGCCATCCCATCCCTTCGAGCCTTGTGAGGGCAGAGAGCTGTTCGTTCTTCGGCCAGAAGTTTCGTACGAAGTCCGATTCAAAGGCCTTCCAGTCCGAATAGTGGGGATGTCCATTTCTCTTGTTTCGGAGTATTTTGTTTGCAAATCGGGCCGCTCTATCAGATTTGAAGTAGGAGAGGGCCCAATGTATCCGAGCTTGACTGTTAGGGAACTGGTCTCTGCATATTATGAAGTAGATGTTACAGGAGTTGAGGAAGGCTCTCCCTTTTTCTCTGTCTCTGTCGAAGTCTGTTGGAGAGGCAGGCCAAATTCTGGAGTTGCCTTGTGGGGCAACGACACTCCGAGGGTCCGAAAAACATATACTCGGTGTTGGGTCATCTTCTAAGTCTTCGGGGTTGTTTAATTTGGTCATGATTGCCCTAAGGGCTTCGCTTATCGTTGCATTTGCCGCTCGGTTTTCCACCAATTCTTGTTCTAACCTCCACAACCACTCTTCGGCATCCATACTGGGGGTGAGAATAGTGGGGATACCTGTGGCTTTGGTTATAGAGGAGGGAGAGTCCGGTGTTCGGTATGTCCAGGAGTTGGTACTCTCCAAGTCACTTCGGTTGAGTCCAAAGCCACCTATGACTATGCTGCAACACGGCTCTCGGTCCTTATTGGGGAGACTTTCCTGCTGTAAGGGCAACCCTCTTACAGCCCTGAGGTATATCTCAGAGACGAGCTAAGCAGGGGGAATCCAAAGGTTTAAATTACAACTACTACTTAGATACATATGGGGACCTCACCTAAGCAGGGGGAATCCAAAGAGGAAAGTCTAAGGATCCCGCTGCTGGTGAACCCCTTTTATACTCTTTATGTAAGTGGTCTGTGCACTAGCTTATAAATCAATACATCGGAGTCTGTAGAGCCAACTTCCTGGTACTTAGTTCTTCGAGTGCTTACTCCGGGTTCTAGTCACCATGTTTTAAGATCACTCCTGTTTCTGCTCGGCGGTCCCTTCAGACTTGGGTATCTTAGCCTCGGAGTTGATCGGAGTTTGAAATAAATCTAGTAGATGTATCTGTGCTGTTTAGCAAGAAGTACTAGATCGAGAAGGGTCATAATCATAAACAAATTTTCAAATGGTCTGTGAGCTGATGCTGATTGATCAAGCATGCTGGACAGAGTGCCGAGGGTGGGGCATTGCCTTCCAGTTGGCCAGAAAAAACTGGAGTTCTTCTGAACTGGGTGGTTTCCGAATCTATACTGATATTGGGTTGAGACCACTGTGGTGTGGATTTGTCCAACAAGACAAATCTGGTGAAGCTATGAGCAGATCCTGATTCAAAACAGTTAGAAAGGGCTACCGGGAGACCCGGTTCCAAATAACAAGATAGAAAGATCATTAAAAGGGTGTCTTGTGAGACCATATTCGTAAACCGTGAATGCACAGAAAGTAGTTTGATTCTGGGTATACTGTCAAGCTTCGGTTACTGATGGACTTCAGTACTGCTGAGGGGTGTTGGCGAAAGGTCGAGCAGACTATGGCCAAGTCCTGCAAAGAGTAGTGGCGTTGGCTTCAACATACTCATGCATTGCGCCCTACTTGCCGTGCATGCCACCTATTTGCAACAGACAGACACTCAGGAGGATGCCGATGATGCCGGCCCGAGTCGAGGACTTTAACAGAGGAGAAGAAGGTAGAAGGGCCTAAGCCTAGTCGATACCCAGAATGAGGAAATATGTACATGCATGTCCTACTTATATAGGTTAAGAAGCGACATGTGGAATAAGGAATGTGGGACAACAAGGTATGCAGAGCATGTGGTTATTGTCCACAATGAATAAAATTAGAACAAGGAATGCAAAACGGGGATAGAACAATAAAGGATAGGATAATAGAATCGTGACTCAAGATAGGACAATAAGGAGTGGCCGAGTATAAAACAATGGAGTTGTGACCGAGGATAATACAAGGACAGGAAGTCCCAAAGTGAAACGGATTGAGGAACGGGCAAATGGTGTGGCGGAACATGCCGAGCCTAGAACGGCATACCAAGTGACGTACATGCAGTGTGGACACTTGTACGTGGACATAAAATGGCTGCTCAGTCGGCACTGCCGAATAACCGGGACCTCGGTACGTGTACTTGATACTATGGTTCACTCTTCAGAATAAACCTATTCAACAGGTCTTTGGACCTGTTGTTGAGTGTGGCTTCTGGTCTTTGGACCAGTTACCTAAGCAGACTTTGGTCCACTCATGAGAGTGCTACTGGCACTTAATTAATCCTGTGGGTTATTATGGGCGAAAATGATTGTTATTTTATGCTACAAAACTAGCTTGTTTTATACTAATTCTAAGCTAATCATGTAATCTCCTGATAAGTAAATTCCTTCATGAAGCTGGTGGAGGTGTTCAGAAGGAATTGGAAAGCCTTGGAAGCTTGTGGAGTCATTATGTCACCATTGTCACTACTTTACAATAAAGAAATATAATATTCCCATGACTGGTGCTTTGTGACTGGTCATGTCACAAAATATTAATATTATGTAAGTAATGCTTCTGGACTGTGTCAAGCACCAAAAATGCCGACGATGTGTGGGCCGAGTACTATTGCAATAGTACCAACTTCACAATGCTGGCGGAATTGGCCAAGTCCTACAGACTGATTGGGGTGGTTTGGCTTCAACATACTCATGCATTGCACCCTACTTTCTGTGTATGCCACTGATTTCAGACAGAACAGAAACTCAGGAGAGTGCCAAGAGTGTTGGCCCAAGTAAAGGACTTCAGACAGGAGGAGGGAAGACAAGAAGGTGTAAGCCAAGTTGATATTCAAAATGAGGAACTATCTACATCCATGTTCTACTTATATAGGTTAAGAAGTGAGATGTGGAATCAGGGTGGCATAAGACATGGAGAAAAGAATAAGGTATAGAGAGTATGTAGAAGCATTCTCCACAATGCTCAAGAATAGAACAAAAAATATAAACAAAATTAGAACAATGAGGTATGGCCAGATATAAGATAATAAGAGTGCGACTGAGAATAAGACAATAGAATGTGACCAAATATAAAACAATAAGGTCATGGCCAAGGATAACACAATAGAAAATGTCCTGAGGTAAAGCAGGCCGAGAAATAAAAGAATAAATGGGTTGGGAATAATGGAAAATGAATAAAGGAAGAGTGGATGATAAATAGGATAGGGAGGTGTGAATAATAAATGTACTGAGCTGAGACTGACATACTAAGTGACTTGTATATGGCTTGGTCACTTGTGCATGGAATTAGACTGGATGTTTGGTTGGTACTACTGAGTGAACTGATGCTCAGTACTGTCAGGCATTGGTAATGCCGATGATACTGTTGGGAGTCAGTCCAGTCCTGGAGACCGATCAGGGTGGCTTGGCTTCAACATACTTGTGCATTGCACCCTACCTTCTGTATATGCCACTGACTTCAGACAGGGGAGGTGCCCATGAGGGTGTTAAGAATGCCAAAGGTGCTCACCCGAGGAAGGACTTTAGGTGAGAGGAGAGAGAGAATACAGGGCTTGTGCCAAGTTGATATCCAGAATGAGGAACTATGTACATAGTTATGCTACTTATATAGGTTAAGAAACGAGTTGTGGAATGTAGAACAATAGGGTATGCAGAGCATGTGGGGGTATTGTCCACAATGATCAAGAATAGAATGGACAAATGTAAACAGGGATAGAACAATGAAAATAGAATAATAGAAATGTGGCTGAGAATAGGACAATAGCGAGTGACCAACTATAAAACAATGGGGTCATGGCCGAGGATAAAACAAGGGCAAGATATCCTGAAGTAGGACGGGTTGGGGAATGGGAGTAGATGTGTGGGATTAATGGATGGTAAATAAGGAAGGAGTGGATGAGGAATGTGAATGAGGGATGGGTGGTGGATGTGCCGAGCCGAGACCGAAGTGTCAAGTGACTGACATGCGGTTTGGTCACTTGCATATGGAGTTAGATTGATCATTTGATTGGCACTGCCAAGGTAATGGGTGCTCAGTACATGTACTTGACAGGTACATGTACTTGACAGGTACATGTACTTGACAGACTGACCTTTTATGTAATTAGTATTATATAAGTCCAGGAATTTGTTGTACATTGTGGACTGAGAACTTAAGCCAGGAGTTTGGAGTCACTTTTGTAGATTTAGGTAATTGGCTCCATAGTAGTTGTACATTGTAGGTACACACATTGATAGGCCAAAATATAGATGTTTTTATGATTATCTATAGGCTCAATCTCCTTGATAATTAAGAGTGAATTACCTCACAACAATTCCTTGAAGAAAACAATTGGGGTACATCCCAAAAGTACTCCTTTCTACTACAAGGTCTCTATCTTATTCTAACCAAAGGATATATGATATTCAATGCAAAAGTAAAAAGACAAACTAATGGAACAGCAATGGGAAGCCCTATGGCACCACCACATGCTAATATATTCATGTATATGACTGAAAGACAAACTGTTAAGAAATGACAAACAAAGAACTTGATCTTGTACAAAAGATTCATAGATGATGTCATAGCAATATCTCAGACCAAAAATACCAATGAACTTAATGATATAGATCCTGACATTAAACTCACCCATAATATATCTACACATTCTATAGACTTTCTAGATATGACCTTAGAATACAATAAACACTGGTCAGGTATACAAACCAAAATATATCAAAAAACAATGAATCAATACCTATATCTTCCTGCACATTCTTATCATACAATATATAACAAATCAGGCTTCATCAAAGGAGAAGGTATCAGATATGCTAAAACAAGCTCTACCCCAGAAGAATTCAGAAATATACCCAATCTTTTCAAAATCAGATTACAAAAAAGAGGTTATAGTCTAAACTTTATCAACAAGTCACTCTACTAAGTAAAATGGAAATACAGGAGTCATTATTTAAAACCTGTAAAGAAAAGTAAAGAAATCCCATTCCTCTTTCAAATATGCTATAATCCAATCATATTACACCAGTTCCTGTGTCAATCCCTTAATGAATTCTCTGCTGCCATCAAAGACATTACTGATCTTCCTACCAAAATGTCTTCACCAATAACCATATGCTACAAAGCACCCCCAAAACTGCTCACACAATTTCTCTCTGATAGGAAAAAGAAAGGATTCTAAAATATTTTCATTTCGGATATAATAGAAGAAACACAGAATACTCAAATATATCTTATAAACAGAAAACCCTATAATGGACCTCCTATCCCAAGAAGAACCTCCACAATGGATTATCTATATATCCCTTGAAGCTCTGAAACAAACCTGGAAATATTCCCAAATTCAACCCAAATGTCACAGACCTACAGTAGAAAGCTTTAAATCTACTATTATGGAAAAACTATCAATTCTATTAGAAGAGAATATTGAAGTCACCGAAACAATACAAAAAACCTCTGGCAGAATACCAAACATGTTGACTCTCCCAAATACTAATTAGAATGTCTACAAACTTTATACCAATATGCATGATCTCAAACCACTTGGAAAAACAATATTCATTGATGTTAAAGCTACTGGACTTGAACCAAGTTCACACATAATCCAGATTAGTCTTATAATGATTAATACAAACTCCAAAGAACCCTATACCATTGAAAAATAGAAAAGGAAAATAAGTCCCTCAAAGGTTATCTTACCTAAAGCCTCAAGTACTTATGGAATAACCAATCAAAGTAACAAAGAACACACTCCCCTGAGAAGATACATAACTACTATACAACACTATCTGAAAAATGCTACTATTGTTGGATTTAACATCAACCAGTTTGTTATACCTATTCTAAAAAATGAATTTTAAAGAATAAATCCAAAATTCCAAGGGTTAGGATTTAAACATACCATTGACATTGCCCAAATCTACTGGAAACTCATACCAAGAGATTTACATACAGCCTATCATTACTATACAGGAGGAATCATGACTAATAATCATGATGCTGAAAGAGATGCCTTAGCCTGCTTAGAGATGCTCCCACATGTGCTACATCACTATAACCTACCATTTAATACTTTATGCTTTCACTCCATCATTGAACACAAACAACTTAACCAGGGTATTGAACCTGGAACATTCTTATTTTCTTAAGACCAAAAAAAACTCTTATAATATACAATCTAATCTATTAAAACAGAAACACTCCAATATGAGCTCTTATAATATGTCACCTCAAGACTGGTATGACCTCACTAATGAGGTTGAAGAAATGCCATATGAAGGGTTACTTCTCCAACCAAAATGGATTTACCTGAATGTGAATATAGATGTAGATGCCCCTTTACCTGAGCTCAGTGTCTTGGCTGAAAGAATTATTAATTGTGAAATACCATTTGATAAAATCATCCAAGTTACTAACACACTTATACCATATCACAAGGCAATAAGCTATACCATAATGCATATTGAGGAATTAGTCATTGCAGCCACCAGACAGATATTCTGGCATGATACTATTGTAAACTATAAAATCAATACAGTACTTGTTACCTGTGAAATCATTGACAGGAACAGGCTCTTTTACTGGTCAATCATCCATACCCATCTTGAAAGACTACAAGGAATAGCAATCTATCATATTAAAGAATATCAAACACTTATAGGATGCCACTTAGGAAAATTCCTTGAAGCTACACACTTTGATGCACTGATACATGGTAATTGCCTTAGAGAAGATGCTTTTGACATCATTACAAATATCATGGAAGAGATAGCTGCAAAAGAAGAGGAAACACTGATATCTGATGTCTCAGACAATGATGTTATACAAGAAATGATTGCAGATTACTCTCATCCACATTCAGGATTTGATTATGAACATCCTGATATCCACTAGACTCATGAAACTCTTGATAACTGGGGTATGTAAAGGAAGGATAGGAAAAATGCACCACCTTTTGTACAAATAGAATGATATTTTCTCTAAACAAACTTTTCAAACATTGTTTGAAAAGAAACAACTGAAAAAATGATAACTTACATTGGACTTTAGAACCATATGACAGAAATCATCGAAAACCTCTTTGCCATATCATATGGTGAAGACCCCTTTCATCCAATCTAGACATATGTAAATGTCATCTATCCTGGACCTCCAAACATCTTAGCAGAATGCCTTGAAAATAAAAATCCCACACCATCTTGAAGAAATTACTATAGAACTTGTTCCATACAATACTGCAATGATATATACATGGAATAAAATCAAACCACTTGTCTCTACAATAGCAGAAGATACTCACTGGGTCAAATCACTTCAAGACTATATAGACCAACAAAGATCACCAACAAATAACCCAGCTGACATTTGCATCCACATAGCCATAATTGAACCAGGCATCAAAAACATAATCCAGAAACTTACCAATAACATAAAACACCACCTTAATTATATTGGAAAACACCTTTCCAAGTTCTTGGAAGCTACAAATGATAATGGCTACCTTTATGGAAACTTCTGGAGACAAGATGCATTCCTAACTCTTGAACATATGATAAGACAACATCAAGAAAGAAACTTGAATCCATAAAAACCACACTTCAAAACAAAGGGATTGGGATTCTATGTGGAGAAACCACCTCTCCATTGGATATTTACCAAGCAATGAAGTTCAAAGAAGAAACCTTGAATAAATATTTGGAAAACTGGGGTCTTAATTGAATAGCATATAATAAATGAACCCTCCTGTGAACATCCCCCTTTAAAAAAAGACATGACTTCACGAAAAAGAATATACCGAGATGCTAAAAAGAATGACAGTCTACATCTGTGATTGCACTGACACTTTTGATCCAACAAGTGCCAAGGTAAACTAGCCCTTACCCCAGAAACCAAAGCTAATCACAACAAAAACAACAGTTACATATAAATAAATGCTACAATAGCCTATATGAATAGCCTGTCAGTAAAAAATCAAAGAAGACCCCCTATCTGAACCAATATAATATATACCCCTCTATCTCAAACAGAACTGTCAAAAAACTGACAGATAGTACTATAGCAATACAATCAACCTATGTAAAAGAAGATCCAACTGTCACACCTATACTAGGCACTCTTGTACCTTCTATACTAATAAATCAACGGAACCATCCCAAAGGAGTAATCATATGATGTAATAAAAAGAAAAAACTAACAAAGCAACATTAGGCAAAACGCATAAAAAGATCAGCGAAAAGTACAATAAAAACTCACTTTCAAAACCCATGTCATATCCTGGTAGGCATCCATTCACCTTAGTTATGAATGATTACCTACTAACAGACAAATCACAATGAAGCAGAACACAATGAAAACAGTGATACTATATGCTATGACAGTAACAATTCTTCCATACATGAAAGTATCAAAATCATAATAGGCCCTCGTATCTTCAAGAATACCAGAATTGAAGTAGACTCTGGTATACTAGAAGAAGAAAGGAAGGAACCTCCAAAACCAAATAAATGGAGAAAAATATGAGACATAATCAGACATTTCTACTACATCCTATGGAAAATATTCCATTGATAATAGAATAGTACTATTAAACACTTCTAAAGAATAAACCGACAAAAATAATAATACATATATACATCTGATCTACAAATTTGTTCATATCCTAGCATAAACTAAGATATCAAAATGAGCATGTGTACCAAAGATCAAAACATGACTGTATTAAAAATACAACACTTCACTCGAATACTAACCTGAATCATACCACCACTCCAATGCTGCAAAGCACAGAATCATTCTACACATTTGATACAAAAGAATATGAAACAGAAGCTAAACAACACTATACACAATTCTCTATTCCCTCACGTCTAAGAAAACTTTACCTAAAAAAAACACGCACAAACTATATATATCACATAGGAGATCCTATCTTCTTTGGAGAATCCATTCATGCATATCAACTCCATAATATCAAAATGAAACAAAGAGGAGATGGCCAGCTTTCCTATGAAGTGGAATTCAAGTCACTGTCAAGCTTCGGTAATGCCAAAGATGTGGGTGGGAGCGGCCAAGTCCTGCAGGCCAGGAGTAGTGGCTTTGGCTTCAATATACTCGTGCATTGCACCCTACTTTCCGTGCATGCCACCAATTTGGGACAGAGGAGGTACTCAGAGAGTGCCAGAAGTGCTAGCCCAAGTAGAGGACTTCACAGAGGAAAGAGAAGGCAAGGGGCCTAAGCCTAGTTGATACCCAGAATGAGGAAGTATGTACATGCATGTCCTACTTATATAGGTTTAAGAAGCAACATGTGGAATACGGAATGTGGGACAATAAGGTATGCAGAGCATGTAGGGGTATTGTCCACAATGAGCAAAAATAAAATGGAGGAATGTAAACGGGGATAGGACAATGAAAATAGAATAATAGGAATGTAGCCAAGGATAGGACAATAGGGAGTGACTGACTATAAAACAATAGGGTGGTGGCCAAGGATAAAACAAGGACAGGATGTCCCAAGGTAGGGCAGGTCGAGGAATAAGGAATGGATGGGGTAGGATTAATGGAGGGTAAATGGGGCAGAGCGGATGAGGGATAGGGACAAGGAATGTGGATGATGGATGTGCCGAGCCAAGACCGGCATACCAAGTGACTTGCATGTGGCATGGGCACTTGTATGTGGATGTAGTCTGACTGCTCGGTTGGCACTGCCGAATTACCGGACACTCGGTACATGTACTTGACAGTCACCAACAAACACATACCCTCCTGAAACAGTATCATTCACTCTTCATCCTATAATAACCAAAACAACCAAAAACAATCGATTTAAATGGATACTATGGATATGGAGAAAACTATGTAACATTCTACCAACTAGAGAATGAACCACCTTACAAATACACTGCACAAATATGTATGTCTACAATTCAAACCTAAATACATCTGCTCTAACTATATCAAAACACCCCTTTCTCCTTCCTTCTTCTTCCAACATCAGGAAATGTGAAAACACACACTTGCATATACATGTATCTATAAATCAATTTGAAAGATCAACAAAATTCTCAGCAATCACTTGTCTAAAGAAATCCTCCTTTCTATGAAAAACAAACCCTCTGATGAAATGACATATCAAAGACAAAACCTTATCATTGTTCTTTAGAAAAAAATCTGGCTATCTCTAAAAAGTAAATGAAAAACCACAGCTACATATAACAAAGAGTTCCAGCTTCGAATATATTAGAAATACCTGTCAAGTACACATATTGAGATTCCAGTAATTTCACAGTACCAACCGAGCAGTCAGACTACATCCACGTACAAGTGCCCACACTGCATGCAAGTCACTTGGTACGCCGGTCTTGGCTCAGCACATCCACCATCTACATTCCTTGTCCCTACCCCTCATCCACTCTATGCCACTCACCATCCATTAATCCCACCATGCCTACCCCTTATTCCTTGATCTGCCTTACCTTGGGACATCCTGTCCTTGTTTTATCCTCAGCCACAACCCTATTGTTTTATAGTCGGGCACTCCCTATTGTCCTATCCTTGGCCACATTCCTATTATTCTATTTCCATTGTTCTATCCCCATTTATATTCCTTCATTCTAATTTTACTTGTTGTGGACAATATCTCCACATGCTCTGCATACCTTATTGTTCCACATTCCTTATTCCACATGTCACTTCTTAACCTATATAATTAGAGCATGCATGTACATACTTCCTCATTCTGGGTATCGACTAGGCTTAGGCCCCTTGTCTCCTCTCTCCTCTGTAAAGTCCTCTACTTGGGCCGGCACTTTTAGCACCCCCTGAGTACTTTCTTTGTCCCCAATTGGTGGCACACATGGCAAGTAGGGTGCAACACATGAGTACGTTGAAGCCAAAGCCAGTACTTCCAGCCTGCAGGACTTGGCCATTACCCATCCACATCTTCAGCATTCCTGAAGCTTGACAGTATACCCAGAATCAAACTACTTCCCATGCCTTCATTTCTTATGAATATGGTCCCACAAGACACCTTTTTAATGATCTTTCTATCTTCTTATTTGGAACTGGGTTCCCTGGTAACCCTTTCTAACTGCTTTGATTCAGGATCTGCTCATAGTTTCATTGGATCGTCTTACTCCTGGAAAGGTCCCAGTATCTCAACCAACCCAGTTCTTCTCAATTCTCCAACAACACCACCAGTTTGGTCATTACCAATGTAGAGTTCCTCTAGGTAGTTAATACCTAAAAGCCTGCACGCACAGGTCCTTTTCTCTAGTGGGGTCTAGCGCAGTCGTTTGGCACAGCTGGACTAGGTTCTGTGACTTGTGAGCGGCAATGTATGAAAGAAAATAGAATATGAGTGTCAAGCACCCGTACCGAGACCTGTCTATTCGGCATTGCCGACCGAGCAATCATCCTATATCCATGACCAAGT
Organism: Chroogomphus rutilus; assembly: GCA_003314275.1. Taxonomy (NCBI): domain Eukaryota; kingdom Fungi; phylum Basidiomycota; class Agaricomycetes; order Boletales; family Gomphidiaceae; genus Chroogomphus; species Chroogomphus rutilus. Next base: position 6,249 of record QLPI01020005.1, on the reverse strand, counting down.
GCCCGTGTCGCATGCATGACACTTGGTACGCTGGTTTCGGCTTGGCACGTCCACCATCCACACTTCCTGTCCCTACCCCTCGGCCCTTTTCACCTCGGGACTTCCTGTCCTTGTACTATCCTCGATTACAAGCCTTGTCTTATAGTCTGGCACCTCCTATTGTCCTATCTTCGGACACATTCTATTATCCTGTCTTTTATTGTTCTATCCCCGCTTTGCATTCCTTATTCTAATTTTATTCGTTGTGGACAATAACCACATGCTCTGCATACCTTGTTGTCCCACATTCCTTATTCCACATGTCGCTTCTTAACCTATATAAGTAGGGCATGCATGTACATATTTCCTCATTCTGGGTATCAACTAGGCTTAGGCCCTTCTACCTTCTTCTCTTCTGTTAAGTCCTCGACTCAGGACGGCATCATCAGCATCCCCCCGAGTATCTGTCCATTGCAAATACAGTGGCACGCACGGCAAGTAGGGGAAAACGCATGAGCACGTTGAAGCCAACGCCACTACTCTTGGCCTGCAGGACTTGGCCATAGTCCGCCCGACCTTTTGCCAACACCCCTCGGCAGTACCGAAGTCCGTCAGTAACCGAAGCTTGACAGTGAGTGATTATGACGTGATGTGACAGGGACGTGACCTGATGAGATGCAAATGTGTCACACTGACTAAGACTTGGACTTTGGCTTTGGACTTGAATATAATAGTCTAGATGTTTCTAGACTAGTCTTGACTTGGACTTGTAGACTGGACTTGGGCTTTAACTTGAGAACTTGTTACTTGTTATTACAGAGGTGAGCCAGAGGCCTTTATATACAAAACCAAGCAATGATGCGAAACGATGCGAGAGGTTGGCTATGTCAGTTGAATGACAAAGAACGAGAACAAAGTATACGAAAGAGGAAACTATGGAGAAACTCTGGAGAAATGGTACAGCATCGAGGCTGCGCGAATAGGGGCTAGGGGCTATGATAGGGGGAGACTAACCAAAAAGGTAAGGATGATGAGTAACAACGAGAAAAGACTAACAGAATAGGAAACAGGTCTGAGTCATGCCAAGAAAAGGGGAAATATATAAAAGAAACAATAAGGAAGTCCACCAATAAATGTCTAACAACTTTGTCCACTACTCCTGAGGGGCCTTAGGATGAGCCAGGGGACTGAGTCATCTCAGAGTATTTCCAGGTCACAGGCAACATATCTTCCGCAATTTCTCCAGTATCCAATCCAAGGATAGGGGTCTGGGAGTAGGAGGACTAATGGGTATATGGTCATGCACTCTTATTTTGTGTTTAAGAGTGAGTCGAATGGAGTGGGTGGGATAATCAGGATGGGATAGTGCCCTGAACTCTGCCTCATATTCCACTCTACTCCTATCACAATATGCTGGTCTAGACATCATGCCAAGAAATATGTATGGTTCTTGGCTTTATGAGAAATAGACTGCATCTCCTATCGCATATGACTGAGTATAGATTGGATGGGATCTTCTTCTGAGTGAGAAATGTGCTGGAGGGGGTACGCAAAGATAATGATATGTTAATGGTTCTGCCTGGATCTGTGTGTCATGGATGTTGTAGCATTGCATGGGAATGAGCTCTGAAGAAGACATGATGACAAATTGGGAGTCTGAAGATTGGAGTGCTGAATAGAATGGTTGGCTGTGTGATGTGGCAACAGTGAAGGTGATATAGGATGAGCGCCGTCGGAGTCTGATTTGGAACATGGTTGAGATCGATCGCTTTACTGTCACTGAATCCACAGAATTGACTACTAGGTGCCTACTAAGACAATCTACACCCCAGCATTTTCAACCAAGTACCAGTATAGATTTGGAAACCATCCACTTCAAAAGAATTTTAGTCTTTCCTGCCAACCGAGAGGCAATGCCCCACCCTCAGCATCCTGTCCGGCATGCTTGATCAATCAGCATCAGCTCACAGTTTATTTGAAAATTTCCTTTATGATTATGATCCTTCTTGGAACCCTTCTTGTTCTAGTACTGCTTGCTAACCGCATAGATATGTTAACTAGATCTTCTGTCCAGACAATCTCCATCCACCCATCCGTCTGTCACATCACTAGATCCATTGGTCAGCAATATTCAGTCACAACTTGCTCACCCACTATAATCCATTGATTGACAGGGTATTGGGCAGTATTACGTTCCATAAAGCCACTAACACCTTTAGGTGCATCCCAATGGCCTCGGTCTAGTTGGCACTTGCCACTGTTCCAAAAGCCTCACCCAGGATCCTGTTCCATCGCTGGAAGCTCTGCCAATAGCCCTAGTCAATGCAACTGCCTTGTGCATGCTTGTATACCAGAATGGCTGGCAAGTTTTTAAGCTGGGACCTCTCGGTCAGTGGTGCCACTTGGCACATTCAGCCAAGGTCTCTTCCGTCTGTCCCCATCCATTCTTGTTTCATCTGCTCCATATATTCGCATTACATATATGCTCTTACCACTCTTCTCCATTCTTCTCGGCTAGAGACCAACACCTTTAGTAGACAATGGGACATCTACCTAAAAGGAGGGGGTGGCAACTAGCTAGATATACTTTGAACTATGCAATCTCCCTTTACGAAGACATCCCTCTCCCAAAAAACCCCTTCATTCACCCATCTCTACTCTCCGTCCCATCCTTCACTTCCTCCATTCTTCCTCTGTTCCCTCAGTTCTACTCCTCCATTCTTCCTCTGTTCCCTCAGTTCTACTCCTACATTATCCGAATTCCCTCCACATCATCCTGACACTCTATTCCTAACCTTATAACCACACCCACTCCCACTCCCAAATACATCCCCTTCAATCCACCATCAACCTCTCTCTCCTTCCATTCATCATGACCAGATCTGCCGAATACTCTGGCATGTTCCCTTGCCTTCATTTCTTCTCTTATTTTTCAGTCAAAAAAAATTATTAAGAAACTACTTTAAGTCTCATCCTCCATATTATCATCATTCTCCCTCTGCTTCCCTTTCCCTTTATCTTTCTTTTCCTGTCCACCAACCTCCTCATTGTCATCATCCTCCAGCTCATCCTCTTCTCTCGACTCTCCCCATCCTCCCGCATTCCCCAAATCTCTCACGTCCTCGGAACCCCTTAAATCCCTCTCTGCTATAAGAAGTAGGATGCTAACTATCCTCTCCTGGCTTCTTAGGAGCACCTCCAGCAGCTCCACCACCCATTTTCCTCCCGACGGTTTGGCCTGTGGGAATTCAACTACAGGTGTCCTCCTGCTTGGCTGCATAGTGTAGGCCTGTCGCAGCCTCTTCTTTGGGGGCTCCTCCACCTCCTCAGGGTCATTTTCGCTCTCTCACCCACTCTCCTCCTCCTCATCGTCGTCATCCATGATGAACGGACAACTTGTTGCCTGGGACGCCTGTGGTGCAGCCAAGTTGCACTTGACTTTCCACCCCTTGCACACCTGGCATGTGGTCCCGAGCCCTGGCACTCAGCAATCGTCCCCCCACCTTTTGCACTCTTCACACAGTGGATGAACAGCCAGAGACCACCTTTCTGGGGTCTCCTCCTTGTGCTACATAAAAAGAAATCAATAAAAGATAACGACAAAAGAACCATCACTCACCTTGGCCTCTTTTAGCTACTCACTAATCACTCTCCCTTTCTTCCCGGGCCCCTTACTGGGCCCCGCTTCCACACTCCTGCCCCTTTTACGTGCAGGAGTCTTTGGGACTCCTGAAGGCTTGGGAGCCCCCGTACCATCAACACCCTCGTTTTTGGGTGTTCTGTCCTTCACCCCTGCATCCTTGGGGGTTGCCTCCCCTTCTGTATCCTTGGAGGACTGTGTCCCTGTCATCCTGGCCATTCCAGCCCGTTGTCTGTCAGCATCCTGGCCCACCCGGTCAATGGTCACCTGAGCAGCTGCATCAACCTCCCATCTGTCTCCTGCAGCATTTGCTGCTTCCATATTGGCTGCATGTCTAGCAGCCACCTGAGCTGCTTCCTCATTGGCCTGTTTTTCCGTTTCGGCTGCCTTGTCTGTGGCTGTCCAATTTTCTGCTGCCTGTTTTTCAGCAGCAACCTCCTCAGCTGTGTTCTGGGCTGCCGCCCCTACCACAGCATCCTCCCCATCCGCCTTGTTTGGGCCCTCGGTGGCCTCTTGTGCCACCCACTCCACCTTTTCCTTCTCCTCCCAGTCACACTGACGGGCAACCCATTTCTCCTCAAATATATGCTCATCCTCATCGGTTTCATACCCCATTTGATAGATGAGGTGTCGCTATTGATGATCATAGGAGAGTGTCTGAGCGCTATGCCCCAAACTTCCACGAGGCGTCACTATTAGGCATCCAAAACCTTAATTTTCTATCTATGCCTACTGGCTTCATGGGTTCAGCTGGTAAGGGGGGGATACTGTCAAGTACACATACCAAGATTCCGGTAATTTGGCAGTGCCAACCAAGCAGTCAGACTATGTCCACATACAAGTGCCCACACTGCATGTAAGTCACTTGGTACGCCGGTCTTGGCTCAGCACATCCACCATCTACATTCCTTGTCCCTACCCCTCATCTACTCTATGCCACTCACCATCCATTAATCCCACCATGCCTACCCCTTATTCCTCCATCCGCCTCACCTCGGGACATCCTGTCCTTGTTTTATCCTTGGCCACAACCCTATTGTTTTATAGTCGGGTACTCCCTATTGTCCTATCCTTGGCCACATTCCTATTATTCTATTTCCATTGTTCTATCCCCATTTACATTCCTTCATTCTAATTTTACTTGTTGTGGACAATATCTCCACATGCTCTGCATACCTTATTGTTCCACATTCCTTATTCCACATGTCACTTCTTAACCTATATAAGTAGGACATGCATGTACATACTTCCTCATTCTGGGTATTGATTAGGCTTAGGCACCTTATCTCCTCTTTCCTCTGTAAAGTCCTCTACTTGGGCCGGCACTTTTGGCACCCCTGAGTACTTTCTCTGTCCCAAATTGGTGGCATGCATGGCAAGTAGGGTGCAATGTACAAGTACATTGAAGCCAAAGCTACTACTTCTGGCCTGCAGGACTTGGCCATTATCCATCCACATCTTCGGCATTCTGTCAAGTATACGTACCGATATCCCGGTAATTTGGCAGTGCCGACCGAGCAGTCAGACTACATCCACGTACAAGTGCCCATGTCACATGCAAATCACTTGGTATGCCAGTCTCGGCTCAGTACATCCACCATCCACATTCCTTGTTCCCATCCCTCATCTACTCTATACCATTCACCATCCATTAATCCTACCATGCCTACTCCTCATTCCTCAATCTGCCTCACCTCAGGACTTCCTGTCCTTGTTTTATCCTTGGCCACAACTATTGTTTTATAGTCAGGCACTCCCTACTGTCCTATTCTTGGCCACATTCCTATTATTCTATTTTTTATTGTTCTATCCCTGTTTACATTTCCTCCATTCTAATTGTACTCGTTGTGGATAATACCCACATGCTCTGCATACCTTATTATCCCACATTCCTTATTCCACATGTCGCTTCTTACAACTATATAAGTAGGGCATGCATGTACATACTTCCTGATTCTGGGTATTGACTTGGCTTAGGCCCCTTGTCTCCTCTCTCCTCTGTAAAGTCCTCTACTTGGGCCGGCACTTTGGCACCCCCCAAGTACCTCCTCTTTCCCAAATTGGTGGCATGCACGGCAGTAGGGTGCAACACACAAATATGTTGAAGCCAATGATGAGATTATGAGCAATTTACAGTAGGTTTGAAGAATTTGTAGGCAGTCTATTTTATTTATCTCCTCAGTGTAGTCAATAACTGAGTGTATATTCGAATAATATACCTATTTTATTTATCTTACAAAAGAAATAAAAGAGAAATCAGCCCTGAGGCTTTGTACATAATACTATACAACTCACCTCCTCAGTGTAGTCAATAACTGAGGAGGGAGGCTTGCGCAGGTCGTGTTTCACCTGCATATACCCTGCAACTGGCCCTTGACCCTATCGAAGGTTTGAGCCAGGCTGCCGGTTCCACATCCAGGGAGCCGGCCACGCTAGTCGCGTCGTGCGTGGACAAGCGCCCGTAAGTAGCGTACATAGTAGTAAATGAATAACTCCCTCAATATTGAGAATAGAAATACAAATAAAATTGAGAAAAATCAAGAGTTCAAAGGTGCACAGAATGATACTGAAATCGATATGATATAACAATATATTGAGATTGCTCTCTCAGGGGTGAGATGCAAGTTTGC
>QLPI01020004.1:0-13338 GCA_003314275.1 Chroogomphus rutilus | reverse complement strand
TTTTTGATAAAGAAAACTGGAGATGCCATCGGAGATTTGGAAGGTCAGATTCGTCCGGTCCGAAGATTTTCTTGAATGAAGGCATCCAGTTCGGTCTGTTCTAATGGGGACATGGGATACACCTTGCAGTTGGCCGGACTGGACCCTAATTCGACCTCAATGGCATGGTCCCAAATCTTCCTTTCTGGGAGCTCATCGAAGGATTCTTTGGCAAAGACGCTTTCGAAATCTCCGAGATATTCGGGGATTTCCGCCTCTACTTGGATGTTTTTGTAATGAGCCTCTGCCAACCTCTGGGAGGTAGTCTGTGCAACTCGGACATGTTCTTCTTCCGGCAGGAGCATCACACACATTACTCTGTCCCCAGGTCTCAGCTCATCCAGCGGATCTTTTTCTTCCTCACTCCCCCCACTTGCTTCCGCACTTTCTTCCTCTGGACCATCCTCTTCTAGGAGCTTCGGAAATGGGCCGATTCTACACTCTCGGATCTGCTTTTTCAACACTCGTTCCTTCCTTCCTTCGTCTCGTATTTTGGTTTGGCAGGTGAGACATTTTGCCGGGCACCGGCTCATTTTAACAGTCCGGGTTTGCCAGTCAATTTCGGGGTTATGTTCTTCCAGCCAGGTAAAACCCAGGATAAGGTCTTGTTTTCCCAAGCTGGTGACCGCGAATGTGGTACGATGTCCATCTACTCGGAGGATCACATCGACAACTTCCTTGATGGCTCCGGCTTCGTTCGGAGATCCATCCACATTGTAGACCGGAATAGGTCTCTGTAATTTCTGAGTGGTGAGACGGTGTCACTCTACATATCCTCGGTCCATGAATTGTCCAGTGGCCCCACAATCTACAAGAGCGGGTCCTGACCTGACTTCTGCTGTGTCCGTTGTTTGGATCTCCACTTTGATTACTAACGACTTCGGACTTGGGGTGGTGGCCACCACATATCTCTTTGGAAGTCGTTTTTCCCATTTTCGGAGCCGTATCTGAGATTGTTTGGGTAGAGCCTCTGATTTTTGTGTGTCTTTGGATGGCTGCTCTTCTGGAAGGACAGGTGCAATGGTCACCTTACATTCTTCTTCCAGACACAAGAACCTATTATGTACAGGCAGCGGGGGCACATGATTCACCCACTGCCGGCTCCAAAACCCTCTTCCTCTCTCCACCCTTCCACTTCCTCGGAGTTCTTCGGTCCTTCCATAAATGCCACTTCTGACGTTCCTACAAGGTCTAGAAGTTCCGGAAGTAGTTCCAACTTTTCTTCCATACTCATGGTTCGGATATCAAAGGACAACGGGCAATCTCGTGCATAGTGTCCAGTTTTTCGGCATCGGTGACAAACTCCTAGGGTGGAACCTTTTGCTCGGGTCCAGTCTACTTCCATCGGGGTTGGAGCTTCTTTTGGCGCGTTCGGTGGTGGCATGGGAGTCCGTCAGGGTACTTCTGGGAAACGAGGGGATACTACTGGCATCCTCGGAACTCCGGGAACTAGTCTGGGAGGCACGCTGTTTGATTGGATGGAGGTCCGAAGTTGGCTTTGATGTGCCTCTGTGAATGCTTCATTGGCTTCTTGGTCCCATGCGACCCTTCATGCTGCTTCATACCATCCTTTGGGGTCATCAAAACTCGGAGTTCCACTCCCCAGGAGTGCAACCTTCGTCTGTATTCCTGGTTCGAGGCCTCGGCGGAATTTGATTACGATCATCTTGTCATCGTGGTATTCTGCAAGATCCACCAGCTCTGCGAACCGGTCAATGTATTCTTCTACAGAGTCCTTGCCTTGGTACCAGCCCATCCCTTCTAGTCGTGTGAGGGCGGAGAGTTGTTCATTCTTCGGACAGAATTTTCGTATGAAGTCCGACTCGAAGGCTCTCCAGTCCGAGTAGTGTGGATGTCCTGTCCTCTCACTTCGGAGTATTTTGTTTGCAAAGCGGGCCGCTCTGTCGGACTTGAAGTAGGATAGAGCCCAATGTATCCGAGACTGGCTGTTAGGAAACTGATCTCCGCAGATTACGAAGTAAATGTTGCAGGAGTTGAGGAAGGCTCTCCCTTTTTCTCTGTCTCCATCGAAGTCAGATGGGGATGTGGGCCTGACTCTGGAGTTTCCTTGTAAGGCCGCGGTATTCCAAGTGTCCGAAAAACGTGCACTCGGAGTTGGGTCATCTTCTAGATTTTTGGAGTTTAACCCTTGGTGCATTGGGTCATTTAGTTTAGCCATGATTGCCCTAAGGGCTTCGTTTATTGCAGCATTTGCCGTTCGGCTTTCCGCCAGCTCTTGCTCTAACCTTTGCAGTCATTCCTCGGCATTCATGTCAAAGGTAAGACTAGTGGGGATACCTGTGGCTATAACTATAGAGGAGGGGGAGTCCGGTGTCAGGTACGTATAGGAGTTGGTACTCTCCGAGTCACTTCAGTTGAGTCCGAAACCACCTATGACTGTGTTGTAGCACAGCTCCCGGTCCTTATTGGGGAGACTTTCCTGCTGTAAGGGCAACCCTCTTACAGCCCCGAGGTATATCTCGGAGGCAAACTAAGCAGGGGGAATCCAAAGTTATTTAATTATCTACTACCTAAATACATGTGGAGTCCTCACCTAAGCAGGGGGAATCCAAAGAGGAAAGTCTAAGGATCCCGCTGCTGGTGAGCCCCTTTTATACCCTTTATATGGGTGGTCTGTGCACTAGCTTACAAATCAATACATCGGAGTTTGTAGAGCCAATCTCCTGGTACTAAGTCCGAGGTTCGGGTATTTGCCCTGAGTTCTAGTCATCATGTGTTAAGACCTTTTCTGTCTCCACTCGGTGGTTTCTGGGCCTCTTAGCCTCAGAGTTGGTCGGAGTTCGAAGTAGGACTTCGGACCTGTATTAGGCTTCGGAGCTGATCGGAGTTTGAAATGGGACCTCGGAGTTGGATCGGAGTTTAAAGAGGGTCGTCCCCTGACACTCTCTATTGTTCTATTCTCACTCACTCTTTTGTTCTCGATCACATTCATTGTTCTATTGTCGTCCACATTCCTTGTTCTATTCTTAATCATTGTGGACAATACCTCCACATGATTCTCCATACCTTATTGTTCTCCATACCTTGTGCCACCCTGTTCCACATCTCACTTCTTAACCTATATAAGTAGTGAATGTATGTAGATGGTTCTTTGTTCTGGAAATCAACTAGGTTTATGCCTTCTTGTCCTCCCTCCTCCTGTCTAAAGTCCTTTACTTGGGCTGACACTCTCGGCACTCTCCCAGGTATCTCTTCTGTCCCAAATCAGTGGCACGCACGGAAAGTAGGGCTCAATGCACGAGCACGTTGAAGCCAAGCCACTACAACCGGCCTGCAGGACTTGGCTGCTTCCCACCAGCATCGTGAAGCCGGCACTATTACTATAATGCTTGGCCCACCCATCGTCAGCAATTCTGAGGCCTGACAATTAGTAACTACAGGGTGACTTGTAACTGCCACAGGCTTCTAGGACTTTCCATTCCTTTCCACACCCTTCTACTAATTTCAGGAAAGCCTTGCCTTATTGGGAGTTATATAATTAGCATAGAATTAGGTAGTAATAATAAACAACCAATCAGTGGTATTGTTAAGAGTGATGCTATCATGATTAGTATAAATAAAGACTAGTTCTGTAGCGTAAAATCAATCTTATCTTTACCTATAATCCGCTGGATTATCTAGTGCTGCCAGCACTCTCTTAAGTAGGTCACCGACCACTAAGACTTATCAACAGAGGTTTGTTTGCGGAATAGATCTCGACCCTTCTATGCGGTGGAAGGTTTCTTGGCCAAAATATAAAAGGTATGTAAAAACATCATAAAAGAACTAAACTAGATTTTATAGAACATCTGTGGGAATAATCCTAGGCAAGGGTAGAATAATAGTTCATGAACATAAACTATTATTCCTACACATAATTGACAAGTCACCTACCAAGGCCTTCTCTAAACCATTCTTTTTAGACATTAACCTGGACAGGCATTAGCTTGCTGTCATCTTGTCAGAGAACTTGATTGAACTTTCTTCACACCAAAGTTTTGTCACAGCTCTCAGGTTACCAGCTCACGGTTCCAAAACACGCAGGTGGGTTTTTGTAGGTATGCTTATATAAGTGAGGTTCAGCACTAACCTCACTTATATAAGTGAATTTAGCGCTGAATTTTGATTATATAAGTGAAGTTAGCACTGAACTTCACTTATATAAGCATACCCATGAAAACCTGTACCCATAACACACGGGTACGGGTTTTCGTGAGTACAGGTACAGGTAGACATAATATACCCGGGGGTTATCCGTGCCAATCACTATTTCCCATGGGTTGATGGGTGTCGGGTGCACACCATACCTGCATATATATAGCTCATGCATGTCATATGCATGTGCATATAGCAAGTGCGGCATATGTTTTTTGGAACCTGGACAAGACCCTGGTGTTAAAGATGTAACACTTCAGTCAAGCACTGTGTGTAGTGAAGTGAGACAAAGAAGAGTTTCAAACCCTGCGGCAGCACAACTCTGAAAATAATTTAATATTTATAGCTTGGTCACAATCTGTGTAATAACTCTAGCAAGCTAATACAATGAGAAGGTGATGTGTTTTTCAGCAGCAATGAATGAGACTATCAAAGTCTGTAGGTTCAGGTCACTTAAAGGGCCAGAGATATTCCAATGAAAAGTAATTCACTTAGAGGAAAGAGGAAGTAAGTGGACTGAATGGATTACCCTGTCAATGTACTCTAAAATGTGGGTAAGGCTGAAACAGAAATCACAGTAAAGTAATCTCAAGAGACAAAAGAGTCTTTAATCAGGACCATCAACTGCTTAGAAAACCTGTCAAGCATCGGGTTACTGACGGACTTCGGTACTGCCGAGGGGTGTTGGCGAAAAGGTCGGGCAGACTATGGCCAAGTCCTGCAGGCCAAGAGTAGTGGCGTTGGCTTCAACGTGCTTGTGCGTTGCACCCTACTTGCCGTGCGTGCCACTGTATTTGCCACAGACAGATACTTGAGGGGATGCTGATGATGCCGGCTCGAGTCAAGGACTTAACAGAAGAGAAGAAGGTAGAAGGGCCTAAGCCTAGTCGATACCCAGAATGAGGAAATATGTACATGCATGTCCTACCTATATAGGTTAAGAAGCGACATGTGGAATAAGGAATGTGGGACAACAAGGTATGCAGAGCATGTGGTTATTGTCCACAATGAATAAAATTAGAATAAGGAATGCAACGTGGGGATGAAACAATAAAAGACAGGATAATAGAATGTGTCCAAAGATAGGACAATAGGAGGTGCCAGACTATAAGACAAGGCTTGTAACCGAGGATAGTACAAGGACAGGAAGTCCTGAGGTGAAAAGGGTCGAGGGGTGGGGACAGGGAGTGTGGATGGTGGACGTGCCGAGCTGAAACCGGCGTACCAAGTGTCATGCATGCAACGCGGGTACTTGGTCGTGGATATGGGGTGATTGCTCGGTCAGCATTGCCGAATAGACATGTCTCGGTACTTGACAAAACCCCAAGGATAGAATCAAATTGAACTGGACAATCAACAGAACAATCTCACTCTGTAGAATTAGTTTACTAAGCAGGACAATCAACTACTTAGGCTGAATCCAAGATACTAATACCAGACAATCAATGATACCAATATATGAGAAATAATAATAATCCCGGATCATGAATGGTATTAATATTATGTAAACCTAGTAGTAGGACAATCAACTGTTGACTAAGAATTACTGAGTCACAATGTCAAGCTGACAAAGGTGAGAAAAATGAATAAGTGTTAGGTTAGATTCCTTCTAGGGAGGCGGGAAGGCCTCCTTTAATACTAATTTACAGGCTGATTAGTAAGCTAAATATCTAATTCAAAACCTTCCTGATAAGGAAAGTCTTCCAGAAACTGGTGGTCTGTGCACACAAGGTCATGGAAGGTGCTGGAACTTTGTAGAAGTTCCTGGATCTAATTTGAGCTACTTTTCTTATTTAGTATTAAAAGAGGCTGTGTAAACCAGTTTTGAGAATGTTATTAAGGGCAGAGGCAGTGCTGAGACACTCTGGTGTCTGATCATAATATTTATATGAGACAGGGCTATCTCAGGCTAATATTTGGTGTGTTTCTATGAGAGAACAGGCAACTTGGCTCTGGGCTTGAATCTGGCTACAGCCCGATTATATGGAGAGAGGAGCTTGAATATCAGGCCAAACCTTTGGTGGTGGTGATTAATAGAAGTTGAAATAGGGATAATGAGAGTAGTAGGGAGTATTATAAAGCACCAGGAAGGTTGGAATGGCCTTGAGGAGGAAGATTTGAAAGAGACTAAGACTTATTAGCAAAAAAATGCTAATACTATTGAGATAAGGTGGTTGTACAATAGAGAGCTTGATGTTTTCGTAGTTTTAGTCCTTTTATGATGTTTTTGTGCTTATCTATCAACCACTTAAGAGATCCCCAACAGCATGCACATATGACACATTCATGTCATATATGTGCACATATAGTACATATGTGTCAGGTACATGTACTGAGACCTGTCCACTCGGCAATGCCGACCGAGCAACCATCCTATATCCACGACCAAGTGTCCATGCCGCATGCATAACACTTGGTACGTCGGTCTTAGCCCGGTACATCCACCATCCACACTCCTTGTCCTCACCCTTCGGTCCGTCTCGCCTCGGGACTTCCTGTCCTTGTATTATCCTCGGCCACGACTCCCTTGTTTTATAGTCAGCCACTCCCTATTGTCCTATCCTTGGTCACGCCTTTATTATTCTATCCTTTATTGTTCTATGCCCATTTGCATCCCTTCATTCTAATTTTACTCGTTGTGGACAATACCCACATGCTCTGCATACCTTGTTGTCCCACATTCCTTATTCCACATGTCGCTTCTTAAACCTATATAAGTAGGACATGCATGTACATATTTCCTCATTCTGGGTATCGACTAGGCTTAGGCCCTTCTACCTTCTTCCCCTCTGTTAAGTCCTCGACTCGGGCCAGCATCACCAGCATCCTCCCGAGTATCTGTCTGTTGCAAATCGGTGGCACGCACGGCAAGTAGGGCGCAATGAACGAGTACATTGAAGCCAACGCCAGTACTCCTGGCCTGCAGGACTTGGCCATTGTCCACCCGACACCCTTTGGCAGTACCGAAGTCTGTCAGTAACCGAAGCCTGACAATATGTGTCATATGCACACATGTTATACCATAGATTGGGCCGGGTTGCAGGTGCTCTCAGCTTGACCCACACCTATACCCAAGGACACCTGACCTGGTGACCCATGTGGGTTGGCCTAACCTGTCCAATTCCCTAGGTGTTTCCTGCTGTTGGCCTCCAGCAGATGCTGGAATCAGTACCTGAGTAGCTTGCCCTTACAATAAACTCCATATAAAAAGAAGCACAATGCTTTTAATCCAAAGCTCCACCCAATGTTGAATGAAGACGATATTGAAAATGAGCAAAATGAAGAAGAATGTGATGAAGAGATGGATGAATAATCACAATAGGCCACAAATTCTGTGTGGAGAGATTAGGTATCACATTTGTATCAAGGACATATACCTGTGACATTTTGACCTGTTCTACAAAATAATTTTGACCCCCATATTATAGAGCAAAAATATTCTTTAGACACTTCTTAGCTTGACTGAAATCTGTATCAAGCAAGTCTACTACACTGTATGCTAAGGAAAATATTCACATCTACTTAATTTGTTCAAGATATGACTAACATAGTATGACATGGAATGAAGCTATTACAACATATGGTGATGATATATTTTCTGAATAGAGGTATGATATTCCTTTCACCAGAAACTACTCAGGGAGGATCTATAGTACTGTAAGCTTGGTGACCAGACTGGGGTATTATGGCCACCCAGGTGCACTTTATACATGTTGTAATTGCTGATGTAGTTATGGAAAAAACATCTGAGAGAAAGCCTGGTTGTGGTGTCACTTCATCCAGTGGTGCTTCCAGTATATTTTACAACACATAAACATATTATTTAATGTCAATATTGTCACTCATCTGTTATCACATAATGGCAATTTTTTTTTCAAAGTATCTTTAAAATAGTTTAGTTATCCCTGTAGACAGGTTTGAATCAGCAAGTGAAACAAGCCTCTATCATAGAAAGAGAAAGGAAAAAAGAAAGCTCACCTGACTCTGGGATTTTGAGAAACCTCATGAGGTGTATTTTCTAGCTCTCCCAGAGACATCCCAGCCCAAGGAAATTCGTCTAGGTCAAGCCGTTCCGTATCACAAGCGGACCGACCGTGCAGCTCGATAATGTCCGGCGCAGAGGCCCCAGCGTCAAGTGTTGCATTCCGGTCGCCGAATTCGTCCATAATGGCGTCATGAATCCGTCGGGTTGCTGCGCGGAAACTGGTTATCGGATGAGACGACGAATGTGTGGTACCATTTGGATGATCGTTTTGCTCTAGGAGGTCCAAATGAATCCGGCAAATGATAATAGCATACAGGCTACATATGGCATCAGTGACGTGACCTAATATTGTATGTCGTGGGAATCAGACCTGTCTTGCACAGGTACAAGGATGCTACCAATTAAAGGCTATTGATATCAGATTATACGTTCAGCTAGTGATCTCCAAGGGAAACCTTACTCTTAAGAGCTGCGAGAGAATCGCTCAGTGAAAATTAAAATAGATGGCGACGAGTACTACCTTGATTGTGATCGTGGCTGTTAGTGTCACCGTGAGCACAAATCTAATTAGATATTAGATATTAGATATTGGATTGGGGAAGAAAAATCATAATCAGATACCCGTATCTCAAAAGGCCTTGACTATCATCAGCCATGATAAACTAAAATGATGAAAGCACTCACTTTGTTCAACCAGAACCTGAGCCAATGACTTTGAATGGGATACTATATTCTCTCTTAACTGCTTGAGGGTGTGCAGAGAATTGGACAGGGTCACTGCCACGATTACCGTGTCGAACAGGATGAAGAATGCGTTTGAAATGGTATCCACTAGAAGATACATCAACAGAACATTTCCAGCCGGTGCAAGAAGGGATGTCTCACCCCTAAAAACGATGTTAAGTAATTCAATTGCTCGGAAAATCAACCTTGCATCACATACGTGTTCAATAAGATCATGTTCTTTACAGTTTGGTGGCAGGAACTCATGAACGACTGAAACTATGAAATAGGTTAGATATTTCAATAAGTAGGAAGTAAAAACCACAGGGACAAACTATTTGGCACCCAAGGTTGACCATATATATAGAACCAAGCACGCAAACAAGTGCTTTTTTGTGACTCGAAATGGCGTATGCCCGTGCCATGAATAGTGCTCAAAGGATATAACACATTAATTGATGAATGGGGAGTCGGTCATTTTGATACCTTGTATCCCCGCAGTAAGAAATATAACCACGCCCCCTGCAAGGCGAACCGCGTCGACACAGATTCTTAGTTATTGTGTCAGCTTTGGTAGGAAGCGAAATGAATTTCTTACTAGCCATGGATGTGAGTTCTATACATTCCGTAGATCTATGACTGCTCACCTGATCGTTTGGATATGGTACAAATGCAATTATATAGCCCAATACGCTCCCGTAGCGAACTAGAACGTATAGGACAGTGCCTAACCTGATCCGTTTGTTCCAGATGTGCTTGACTTCATCTGACAACATGAGTAAAGTGTCATAGACGAGAAGAGCTATGTGAAGCGATGAGGTGTGGCGGGACGTGATGCAAAATGATTCCTGGGTTCACCGTATGAAGCGGTTCGGACATAGCCTATAGCTAAACTGTGCGAGTTGTAAGTTTGCATAACCTATGACGGTGCAGGCGGCTCACAGATCAGATTCGAACTGGACAAAGGCTTGAACATTCTGGGACATCTGCGATTCAAGTGTCAATGACAAATCGAACTTTCTTGGACTGTGAGGCTGATAGACAAAATGAAAAGAACCGTGCAGGTTTTATAGGATCTTGGATGGGGAAGTGAAAGGCACGAGGGTGTGCCAAGCGAAATGAGATAGTATGTCTAGTGCCATACAGCCCTTCCCAAAGGGGTCAAACAAGATATCACAATGAAGAGATAACACAATGAAGTGTGCTGATATTTCCACAGGTAGAACGGGAAGGGAGATCAGACCTCTTCTGATCAGCCATACACGACTGGAGCTCTAACTTATTTTCGATAAGACATTGAGGATTTGTTACTATGTTCGAGTCCTGCTGTTCTTCAAAGTTCGTTAATGCGCCGTCAAGACGTACCGTCAACATGTTATGTAACGGACTTTTTACTTCATGAATCAAATGCAGACAGGTTTTGAATTAACATTCATCATAATTACCGTGTCAAATCAAGGGTCAAAGGCTGAGCAGTATATAATGGCTCAACGACATGAAAGAAGAGTGATTAACTCATCACAAAGAAATTACAAGTCGACCGCGCCACAACAGCCATCTCGACCATATCTCAGATCAGTTTCCCGTGTTTCTGGAATAATTCACACGTTGTATTTCCAACCACACCTGCTATGATTTTGCCAACACGTCCTCATTTTAGTAACAGACTTCTTGCACGATCAGTCCCCGTGTCAACGTGACATTATCTCGCGAACCTGACAATATGTCTGAAACTAAACCTGTTGGGTCAATTACCCTAATATCAAGCCAAATATTTCTTAAGTCTTTATTTTCTTTTTCTTTTTCGATAAAAATCATTTAAAACCATTCACATTACTTTTCTATATTTTTTCTATATTTTTAGGATATTTTTTGCAGTCCATTTTTCTTAATCTTTTGTACTATTATCGAGGCGGCCTTTTTTCAATTTGCTTCCGCGTCGAGGCTACGCGCGTTCTAACTCCCGGTCATTGCCGGCACTTTGGCTGACCGATGCGCTGAGCGCAAAACGACCGCTAGGGGTATCGCTGAGACACACTCGTCTCCTGAGTGTTTTGACCACACTGAGGAGGTGAGAAAAATAATTACAGTCTATGTATTTCATCTAATAAGTTGTAGTTTTAATCTGCTTAGGTAGTTTCTTTCAAATATTAGTGTTTTGACCACACTGAGGAGTTTTAATCTGCTTAGTCTGTGTGTCCCTTGTGTTCCTACTCAAGTTACACCAATTTATTAGAGTCCATTTCCCTTCAAAACCATGGGCACTATTGCTGATGATGCTGGAAACCAAGGACTTTTTAGAAACACCACCAACACATGTGTCTCAGATGACTCATATGGAGTGACGAAGTGGTGCTGGTATCAAAATGAGTGTCTGAAAAGGACCCAAAGGTGTTGTATATGATTGTGCGGAAGGAAACTGTCTGGTCTCCGGGGTGCTTCACTCCATTCTGTTACCTCTAGACTCAGTCCACCGTCGTTCGTAACCATGAAGAAACTCGTGGGTGCTTTGGACTTGCTTGCCCCTCACTTGGGCAGCCTTCTCCTATGATTGTCCATGCACCTCCTTGAAAGTGCACGAAACTGGTGTTACATTAGCTTAGCAGAGGACGTCACTGTGTGCGCGGGGGGGGGGGGGGGGGGGGGGGGGGGGGGGGGGGGGGGGGGGGGGGGGCTAAGTGGGAAGGGTATGTGAGCATGTGGAGTTTGTACTTACCACTGACGGCAATTGTAATGATAGTCTGTCTGGAGTACTGTTCAGAGAATGTCTCTGACACTCCCATGAGACGTGATCATCGTATCTTACAATTATACCCCATGAGAAATTATGGTGAATGAACATGTACTGCACGAAGCAGCCATTCAACCACACTATCAGTGGTGTGAGGAAAGCAGCTGTCACGATGTAGTTGTTTCCATGCCAGGTGTCCATCAAAGGTGCCGTTTTTTTTTTAGAAGACTAGTGGGCCATGTGGGCACAAGCAAATGTTCCAGTTCAAGCACACAGTTCACCGCAGTGTGCATTTCACCACACCGCAGTGCGCACCAATACACCGCTGCTGTGGGAAACCCACCTAAACCCGCCTTGTGGGTACGGGTTTGGGCGGGTTGGCGGATCCTGACCCTAATCCTGACCCGTACCTGCACTACCTCTACCCGCTACCCGCATGGGTTTCCAATACCTGTGCCAATCACTATTCCTGCTTTTCTTGGTCACCATATTTGTGGCCACCTATCTTCAGCCCTCGGATCAGAATCCTTTTCTTTGAATACTGATTACTCTTGAAAATATTGAAATAGGTTTACTTGTTTTATTTTTTTGTGGAGAAGGATAGAATTTCAGTGTGAAATTTGCTTTATTATTATTATTGTAATTGTAATAAATGGATGTTTTATATATTAAGTATATAGGGGTAGAGTCTGGGCTATGCTGCGTACCTCTGCGGACGTTCCTTCCCGAAGAAGCTTATAGCACGTCAAATAGTGGCGCGTGTCGTGGTGTGTGAGTGAATGCGGCGCAGGTGATGTGCATACTGCGCGCGAAGGTGATCCAGGTCCGGCGCGCGAATGTGATGCGCGTGCGGGGCGCGTAGGTGCAGATGTTGAGTGAAGGAGAAGTTGGAAAACACTTGCTCCAGTTTATAACAATTATTGGTGTCTAGGGTGTTTAATTATGCAGCCTGAGATTAGAGTCGCCTTACAGGCATAGGTAAGCCAGTGGCTAGGTAGTAATACTTCCTTGCTAGTTGGGGTATATTCCTAGTGTGGTTATGTAAGGTTGCCCTGGTTGCCCTGATTTCCCTTAAAGCAAGCGAACCTGATTCGCAAGAACCAAACCAGGCTATTCCGAAAGATATTAATAGGTAGTAATTATATCCCTTGATTGTAGATGGTAGTTATGGTAGTATTTCTGTCCTGTTAGGATGTCTGGCCTGTTTTCTAAGCTTGAAAAATTCTGGGTACTCAAACGCTATAAGTGAATAATATATTTTGATTATCACCTGTTACGATAAGGGGAGGATAGTATTATTCACCTGATCGGTTGGTTTACACTCACTGCCGTTCACCTGACACTAACCATGACACCAGACGTAGCTCCAACTTCGAGAAGTTGGAGCTAGGTACTGGTATCGATTAAAATATTATAACTAGATGAAAAAGTTTATTGATATATTTCATCAACCTTACAACAGCGTTACTCATGAGTTCATCTCAATTCTGAACGTTTCTGTTAGAATTTCCGAAGCTTTATTAGTTGTTCCATCTATCCCCACACATTATATTTGATCTACTTTACGTGCCGTTCTTATCGGAGTGAGACCCATTCTGAAAATTCACAGGGCCAGTCACTCGGCAGAATGGATAAACTAATGGACCATGAGCCCCTGTGGTGTCTCAGCATTAGACAATTACAATAATGGATTGACTATACTGGA
>QLPI01020001.1:0-12970 GCA_003314275.1 Chroogomphus rutilus | reverse complement strand
GTTTCCTTGCTGAATGCGAGATCTCTCGTCAACATTTCCATTCACATGTAAGTATGGAGTGTTACCCTAATTGGAACTATTTGGGCCGGGATTAATTGGACATGGCCTGTGATGTCATTCATGAATTTGTTTCATATGAAAAAAGTGGAGCTACTGACAGGAAAAATGGAGCGTGAAAAATCGATGTATTAACAAGATTGCAATCCTGGTGAGATATACTCATAATTGAACGAGAGGTGCCAGGGATAAAATTCAGAACAAAACCAATTCCATGAGCATGCGTTTGAAAGAAAAGTCAGACGATCCTTTGCTGTTTCCCTTCTTCAACTGTATACTCTCTTCCCATCGAGAATCATAGCACTTTAACATCACTTCGTCACAGGACCTTATGGGGTGCCAATGTGTTTCCCATAGCGTATAGCCACTGGTAGTACTATAAGCAATCTTCCTGAGTCTCGAGGATAAGGAGATATATGAAAATATCCCCGCCGATGGGGAGGATCGTGAATAAATTTAGGTTGGAGTGGGGAGGGCATTGACCTTGGGTTTCGCACTGGACCTTGAACCTCTGGAAACAGAGCTTGCTATACGACAAATGTTGGAACCAACGCTATGCCCGAGACATCGATTAGATTTAAGCTTCATAGATTCACGGTTGGTTATAGAACATATTCAACCTAGATCTTCTGGCTAGAAAATAATCGGCAAGAATGACATACCCATGGAATGAACAATTTTGCTCATTTCAAAAGTACATAGCTATACGACACCACAGCCAACAACAGGATCCAATGTACGCAGTACGTCATTCGTCACATTTTTCCGGGCATATACGTTTTATCGGGGACTGGATAGCGTAGCCCTTCGCATGTAGATGACGCCAGGGAGAGGATCATTTAACTGTGTATCGCCTCAGTATACATATACGTTATTGAACGGAGAATACTGTAAAATCAACATTCCATCTTTGCACGTCGATAGAGGGTGATTCACGCTGATTGTCCCTCATTATGTATCCAGCATTATCAATGCTTCAAATGCCCGCCTGCTGTTGCGACATCTCACACTATATTTCTCCGTTGATGACAAGGCTGGGTTTTACCCTAAAAACAGAGACAATTTAGATCAGTGTGCTTTGTGGCAGCAGGATAGGCATGTGATATCAGGTGTCTTTACCAGTGGAGACACATTGTCATTGATGGCAGATAGCAGTTAGACTATCAAACACACTAGTAGGAAGCTACTAGTAGTAAACCACGAGAGATCAGGCTGGATATACGCCTCGCGATTATTCCAGCCTAATAAAAGAAAAATCTATTCATTCCTATTCCTCGGTATCCTTTAGTGTTTCCTCATTAACTATTCCTTCTTCTTCCTTATCTTCCTTATCTTTCCTTATCTTCCTTATCTTCCTTCACCTCCATATCCTCTGGTCCTGACTGAACCAAACCCACATTCCTATCAGGGAGTCATCCTGAACCTGAACCCAATGCCGACCCATTCCAAACGGCCCCTGATAGAGGTGATGCCAGCACCTGAATGTGAGAAGGCAGGAGGAAATATAACTGTATCATTAAGTAGCTGAGTGTGAGTTTCCTATCCTAATAGAAAACACAATTTTAGTCTTTGACACATGTCTGTAGTGTTGGTATGGCCCAAACATAACATCATGCCCTGACCCTTGCGAAGTCTTGACCATGTATTCACAGGGCTCAGGACGCAGGTTATTAGTAACTCACTTGGAGGCATCCATAGTCCTGGTAGGACATCCCTGAAGATCAGTACGCTGGTGTCATGAAACTCATGCTTGTTTCAAATGGTAGCCTTAGCACAAGTTCTCTTGCAAGGTAAATGCTTATTCTTCTACCTATCATACCATACTGTTGGGACATATCAATGTATCAGCTACTGCAATCCAGTTTTTGATGTCTCTGAGCAGTTCGTCTACTCTACGTCCATCGTTCTTGGTTCATAGCAGAGCCATCCGAAGACCAGCAGCAGCGCTGCCTTTCAAATAACAAATGCACCAACATCCGTTCTCACCTGCTGTGCCTATAAGTAGCTCTCAACCTTCCCTTATCGGTCCCGTGTGTGGTTTGCTATTTCCACCTACTTTTCCAACTCTAAAACTTCCATAAACACATACCTTTGGGTATCCTCCTTCTGGGTCATATAGGTTTCTTTCTTGCTAAGAGCATATTTCATCTCCTTCATGTAACAGTTGCAATGCTCCTGTGGCTATTCAACCGACCTTCATAATTCTTCAATTAGGCCACCGCACCCATACGCTTTGTCGTACTTATGTATTATATCGACGACAATATGTGCCAAGGTAACAACAGAATTACTTCCGATGCTGTGTGTGCAGCCTCGTTAGTAGTATGGCGGTTCCAGATGAGCAATTCATAATTCTATTCGTATTTGGCGAACTTGCATGTGCAAAGGAGGCTATGTCGGAAAAAGATCTTAAGAGGTAGCATAAATCACGTTCAGCCTGGAGAACCAGACTGGTACTAGACACTGGAATAGACGCGTAGTAGCATCGGCCACAATAATTGCCCAGGTAACATCAACAACAGAGTTGCGTCTTGTTCTTTGATTATGGCCTCGTTAGTGGTCTGGCGGCACCAGATGTGATTCTCTGTCCTAAGGAGAAGATGATTGTGAACTTGCGTGTGTAATGGAGGCTGTTGGACGGAGAAAATTCTTCAGAGGCACCGCAATTCAGAGTCAGCCTTGAGAACCAAAATATATGGGGTACCAGACCGGTGCTAAACACTGGAATGGACGCGTTATATTTGAACCTGTCATGAGTATAGCCACGCGCACAATTCTATTCGCCAGCTGTCAATCTAACGCTGGCATCGCCTTGGCCTGGGAACTCATAAGGCACACATCCACATATCGTTTAAGCCAACTACCAAACACTCTCATGTCCCAACTCGTGCACTCCAATCCACAATGTACGTCTTCGTCGGGGGGCATAAACCTTGACTGGAGAAATGTCACCATCAGTGAGCATGCTTGTTGAACAATGACTCAGACTTGAAGAGCTGATATATTTTGTTTGTCTATTGCAGACTCAAAGGGTGATGTGCATATTGAGATGATCAATAGTGAGTGCGGCGTTCACTTGGGGCCTTTCACGCCCCGACTCGTGATTTTTTAGACCCTCCTGTCGATGTGTTAGGCTTGCTCAAACCTGCGGAAAGGGCGTCCTATAACACACGCAACGCCGCTGAAGATGTCCAACACCCCGGGTGCATGGAGAACACGCGTGTACGGATATTGGATGACCTCGAGAGATGGGCGCGCCATGCTTCAGCTCCAAAGGTCTACTGGCTAAATGGTCAGCTTGGAACGGGAAAGACAAGCATCGCTCACACTCTCAGCCAGCGTTTGAATGAGCAGAAGATCCTTGGAGCCAGTTTCTTTTGTTCCCGCTCAAGTGCAGCATTAGCTGATGCAACACGGATCATCCCTACAATTTCCAATATGCTTGCTCGATCTAACCCCGGGATAAGAGCAGTCCTGCATGATCTCCTCATGAATACACCTGATATGGCAGATCTCCACTCACTTTCTGACCAGTTCAAGTCTCTAGTGATGGATCCCATTAAGCTTCTTGCAGAAAGCCAACATCTAATTGCTAATGTTGTTGTTATGGATGCTTTGGATGAATGCTCAGAACCTAGGAGAGTAGAACTATTGATAAAGACGATCCTTGATGGTGTAGTGTACCTACCTCTGAAGTTCTTCATTACAAGCCGACCTGAGACATGGATCACCACATCCTTCCTTCATAGTTCTGCACCTTCTCTTCAAGAATTTTTGCTTCATAGAGGATCATTAAATGACGAAGAACAAACCGATATTGAAACATACCTGAGATCTTCACTGTTGAAAATAGCAACCAAGCGTGGATATTCTGATCCTAACTGTTGTGACGAACAGTGGAAGGAATGGGGAGAAGGGAGTGAGGGATGAGAAAAAGGACAAAAACATATTGAACACATATTTTGATTGTATAACATGGAAAGAATAGTGTAAAATAGCGTACAGAACAAGTATTAGTGAGCATGCAGTTGAAAGTAGTATAGTACACGGACTTACCAGTAGTTACCGTGCGAGAGACATAAACCGGCGGCAACTTAGACGCTAAGCGCCCGGATGATCAGGAGATGTAGGGGCCGGAAGAGCCAAATGTATGGAATACGGAAGGAGACAAAGGGAAAGCAGATAGGAGGAGACAGAAGGAATATAGGGGAAGAGACTCACATGTAAAAGAACGAGAATTGAGGGAACCAGGGCGCATATATGCAGTCACCGAGGACAGATGACTGAGAAACAGGAGAATGAGACACGAGACACGGCTCAGAGAGGCGATAAATGTTGAAGACAAGAAGGGAACAAAGGGAGAAATAGTTCTATTCAAATGACACCACTGACAGGCGTCATATCTCTATGAAGATTCCATCGGGGCAGCCCACAGTGGGCCGGCCCTGCATATGCTCCACGGAATCCGTTAATTACGGATCATATTTTAGTTACAGGATTTACTTGTATAAAGAGAAAGTAACTACAATGAATATTACTAGTCTCTCATACCGAAAACCCCCTACACTTATATTTGATATCTACTCGATGCACTCACGTGACGTTAAGCCGCATTGGGTCAAATCATCACTCGTCGTCATTCAAGGCTGCAGACCCAGCGGGGATAATTATATAGGTGCTATACATCACGCTCACGCCTTTATTAACCTACCTCACTGTTGTGGATCACCCACAACTAACCTACATGACCTACGGTCACATCGCCGCCAGCTCCTTGGACCAGCGCTTACATCTGATCGACCCGTTGCGCGTCGCCAGCATATGAGCATATAGGTACATAAAATATTAGTTATACACCCCATAGCTACAATTCCTTGTACCATAGTAGCTAGTCCATCTACCAACCATTATTCCCCATCACAGTAATTAAGACTAACCTCCCCTGGCCAGCCGAATCTGAGGTAAAGAGTCTTCTTGACCAATCGGATGGATTATTCATATACGCTGCCACCGCCGTGCGGTATATTGACGACACAAATATAAATCCCAGGGGACGTATAACTGAACTCACACGCTCGGCGTTGCCTCTCCCGTCTCTGGACAGCTTCTACAATTTGATTATGGAGGGGGCATTCAGGAATCTGCTGATTGACAAAGAAAGATGGCGAGGCAAGATTTGCTTGCCGCAGTGGTCTGTGTTCAAACCCCATTGACCATCGCTGGGCTTGCTCCTTGTTAGAGAAGACATGTGATGAGGTTCAGATTGACCTATCTGGATTTCGTTTGGTAATCCATATTCCCTCTACCAATGATGGACACGTCAACATCTTTCATGCCTCATTCCGTGAATTCATCGTGGATCCCAAGCGCTGCCCCGCACACAGGGTAGATGTATCGGATGCACACCATAAATTGGCCATCAACTGTCTTGGATATATGAATAATTTGCTTCGTCGTAATATTTGCGACTTGGACGATGGCAATATTGGGATACTCCCCCATAAAATCACAAATCTTGACGGCATTCCGGAGGCCCTCCTATACTCCTGTATGCATTGGGCATTTCATTTTCTAGAGGTGTTGTCCCCTGCTGAACCGTCAACGATGCTCGATGCTATTTCTTCATTTGCCGATAACCATCTATTTCATTGGTTCGAGTGCCTCAGTGCATTTGGCGAACTGGAATCGGGAGTCAAGTCCCTTCGCAAGGCAAAAGAGGCAATATCAGTGAGTTCACCAATTGGACATAAATTCTAGCTCACCAATTTGCCAGAAATTTCCGATAATCCACAACAATAACGGGTTGCTGTTTGATGATGCTCGTAGATGCCTCCAGATGGGATCCGAGGCGATAAGCCACCACTGCCTCAACACCTATCGCTCGGCATTCACATGGATTCCTAAACAGTCCCTACTCCGACAGAAATATGCGACATCCTTATGCAGCATTCCTCAAGCTAAAGTCGTCGTGGGTCTTGAGGATTCATGGGGGCTGACATCCGAGCATATCATGCGGCACCGTGCAACAGTTACCTCTGTGATGTTCTCTAGTGACGGCAGCCGAGTTGTATCTGGGTCAGAGGACAAGTCTGTTTGTATCTGGAACACGGCTACGGGCGAGTTGGAACGCATGCTAGTGGGGCATACAGATATCGTATGGTGTCTTGCCATTTCCAGTGAGGGGACACCTGTTGTGTCTTGTTCGAGTGACAAGTCAGTCCGGATCTGGGATGCAAATACAGGAGAGATGGTGCGCATATATGAGGGACATTCACATGCAGTACTGTCTGTGGCTGTCTCACCTGACGGGATGCGTGTTGTGTCTGGGTCGTGGAAGTCCATCTGGATCTGGAGTGTGGTTCCAGGGGAGAAAGAGCAGGAACTGGAGGGGCATTCCGATTGGGTGGTTTCTGTGGCTTTCTCGCCCGACGGAACATGTGTTGTGTCTGGGTCGCAAGATACGGCAGTGCGAATCTGGAATAGAGAAAAGGGAGAGATAGCGCATATATTGGAGGGTCATTCAGATTGGGTGTGGTCTGTCGCTTTCTCTCCCGATGGCTCACGTGTTGTGTCTGGTTCCGATGATGGGTTAGTCCTCATCTGGAATGCTACCAGCGGGGAGATGGAGCACATCCTGGAGGGTCATCCCAGTCCGGTGATGTCCGTTGCCTTCTCGCGTGACGGGACACGAATCGTTGCTGGCTTGACTGATTGTTTGATTTACATCTCGAATGCGGAGACGGGAAGAATAGAGCATGTGCTGGAGGGCCATGCAAGTGAAGTGTTGTCTGTTGCATTCTCTTGTGATGGGACACGGATCATCTCTGGCTCGGGGGATTGCTCTGTCCAGATTTGGAATGTCAGCGAATTAAAGACAGACCGCGGATCGGGCACTATCTCACGTGAAAGAACACGGATCTCATCCAAGACATCTCATGTTTTGCATGTGATTCTGACAAAGAGAAAACGCGGATTGACGGGACATTCCAGTTCAGTGTTCTCAGTGGCATTCTCGCCTGATGGTGCACGGGTCATTTCTGGGTCAAAAGACAAGTCAATTCGGCTCTGGAATTCCAGCACTGGAGCGGTGGAGCGTGTTCTGGAGGGTCATGTGGGCATTGTGAAATGTGTGGCCTTCTCCCCTGATGGGAAGCGAATAGGGTCTGGTTCGGACGACAAGTCAGTGCGGATATGGAGTGTGGCTACAGGCAAGTTAAAGAACACACTGCAGAGCCATTCAGATTTGGTGCAGTGCCTTGCATTTTCGCCTCATGGGCCACGTGTGGTTTCTGGTTCAGAGGACCACTCTGTCCGGATTTGGAATGCCACGACAGGGAAGGTGAAGCACATACTTGAGGGACATTCAGCTAGCGTGCAGTGTGTTGTTTTCTCAGCTGATGGCGCACATTTTCTGTCTGGCTCGTCAGACGGCTCAGTCCGGATATGGAATACAGCTACCGGGATAGCAGAGCATATACTCAAGGGAGATGGCTGTAAGGTGACATCCATTGCCTTCTTGTTTGGTGGAACGCAAGTCGTCTTGGGTTCAGTACATCATTCAGTGCATATCTGGAATTTGATCACCGGTGAATCGACTCCATTGGCCGAATCCGCATCCATAGTATTGGCAGACGGAAGCCGAGTTACCCACATCTTCGAAGGTGAATTTCAAATCGTTGCCCCAGACGAGCATCTTGTGTCCCTATCTTTCAATAAGGACTGGATTCTTGCAGACCCTCCGTTCGTGCCTTGCTATTTCCCCCCTGAGCTTCGTGGGTTTGGCCCGCATTCATTCTCTAAATCCAAAGCATGTTTTGGATATGACTCAGGACAGCTTGTTATTGTAGATCTTAACCCTTTCCAGCCCTTATTTTCTTTCCAATAAATCATATAGTACTGAAAACATAGTATTGTTCTCCTAAAATTTATTATTAATCCAGCTTCCTCTGGGTGAATCTCATACTTGACTCATTTGATATTAATTAATGTTAGAGATGGAGAACAGGCACTGATAATTTTGGCCCAGAACCCCATGGCCAACTGAACTTGGTTCAAGAGTTTTGAACAGTCAGATAGATTATTCAAATAACCTTCGGTGGGATATATCGCCTATAGGGAGTGCCTGACACAATTGACATGCTCGCCTGTCCGACTCCTCTCCTCACCAGGAGAAGGGTGTTTCACTATCTGCTCAGCAAGGAGGAGAGGTCAGCAAGACACGATATGGTTGTCACTGCAGCCTTTCTCCAAAATCCGGTCTCCATGGACAGGATTCCCTCCTTGTATAGACATCATCTATATGAATTTAATTCAGTTATCAATTTTGAGCCCACAGAGCATGATCTCAAACTGATACTAATAATCCACCCCAGACCTAGCGGGTCTCGCCCCCTGCGCCGGTGCTTCCTAGCGTACTCCAGTCTGCAGAGCCATAACCGCACATCTCAGGTGTGTGTTTTGGCCTGAGTGGTGAGTGGGTTTATGTCACAGGGGAGGGAGAGATTGTGGAGTGGAGGCTGAGGGAGAGGGGGGTTTCACTAGTCTTCCCATAAAATAGTTTTCAGAAAGTGAATGTAAAGATAAGGAGGTACAACTAACAGGCCAGCAAACAAGGCAACCCCATTGGCTGGCAATGCCAGATACACAGGCTGGTCTAATATTTGTTTGATTGGAAACCAAGAACAAAGAGTTAGGCAAATGGCACCCAAAACATGTTTTATCAATCCAAATTCAGTGGACCTTGAGAATGAACAATGTCATGATGACAGAATAATAGATGTATTTCAATGAAACCCTCACGAAACCCAGGCACTACTACCCTTCAGGTTGTGAGATGGCACAATATATGGTTCATGATGTTGGTCTAGTTAACTCTCATGGACTGGTATAAGTTCAAGGCTCACTAAGCCAACAAAAAATGAAGAGTGTCAATCAGAAATCATATTGACTTACAATGGCCAGTGAAAGGTGCGGTGTACCAGACACTTCTTTGGTAATATCAAAAGATAACAATATGACGTACCGCTTGTAGGGAATGCAGATACTAAATGATTTAAGTAAATGAGAAAGCTTAATATATGCATGAACTACGAACTGATTTCTGGAACCAGCACATATATCCACCTGGTGACGGTGAACACAGTGAGCATTGAAGTCGATTCCAAGCTCAAGTGAGGCTGTTAGACTATAATCCAACACCATGTTACAAATGAGGGACCGCCGACCAGAAGAGGCATCTGAAAAGTAGTCCAATTACCAGAGCATACACCCCAGAAGGTGACAATCATGCACAAATTGCCGGGAAATCTGTAAAAACCATTTGGATTACCATTATTGTACATGCAAGTGAAATGGAGGCTATATTAGAGAACTCTCGTTTAAATGAGGACACAGTCATGAGCAGTGAGTTGAGCGTCTTCCTCAGACAAAAACTGGCTGGATGAGTCTTCACAGCCGTTAATTGACATAGCTAGACGGGGAGTGACAAGCCTGTTCAAGATCATAGAGTGACATCCAAATTGCAGGATGTATATAATGAAATACCAGATAACATAATAAGCGCATTCTTGATGGAAGTGTCCAGTGGGGTCCTGCACATAGACACAATGCTGTGTACGATCGTGCGGTATAATGCAAATAAGCCAACTGCACCGTTGCCTTACAATACACATATGCACATTTAATCACCGTCAATAGTATTTACTCCGAGACTCCAACAGCTTCCCTAGGATAACTGAACGTCTGTGGCACGGCTGTCGTTAGAGCAGGAGCGAGGTTGGGAGTGTAGTCCCCGTGAGGTAACCAACGGATATTGGCATGTGGAACCCGCCGCGAGCACTGGCTGATTGGATGTAATCAATATGAGTATTGTTTAGTTCGTGGGCGTGATTCCAAGGCTCACTATGTGTCCTGCTGGTTTTCTGGACCACGTTGCCTGTAGCATGGATGGGGAGGTGGATGGTCTCTTTAACATCTGTCTGGATAATGAGTTGACATGGCGGAGAGAAGAGTGGAACTAACTAATATCATGTTGCCAGTCTAATTCTACCCTGTTCTAGCCTGCCATTATCGTCGTCGTCGCCGACAAAAATTCTAGAACAGAAGACAATACTTGAGATGGTGTTGACGTAATATAAGAACAATCGATATAATTTATCTATCCCGGAATATATAAACCCTCCATACTTGGAATTTATTGATATGCATCTTGAGATCACCATCAATAATCTTGAGCTTCTTGAGTTTATTAAAGATTATGAAATCGTTGAGAGTGCTCGGTTCCTTGGGGAGGATGAGCTCGTTTTGTAGTCCTGTGATGTCACTTTTATGAGAAAGTAAATTAGAGCAGGTATCTACATCAGACATTTGGAGTTCCTCGATGAGGTTGATTAATTCAGGATCGAAGTCTGCGCCGTTACTTAACTTGTCGACGGGAAACAAGTCAAGTAACGACGCAGACATCGATCCTGAGTTAATAAGCCTCGTCAAAGAACTCCAAATGACGTCAGTTAGGGACCGATATGTCTTAGCGTTCTCGCCCATGTCCCAAGGAACACTCTTTCTTATTATCCCAAGCCAGTCTATGTGCTCTCTCAGGTGACGCACCTCAAGATGACCGATGCATTTTAAGATGGCAACTGCGGCGACCTTGACCCCAGGGATAAACGGCGCGTTACCGCCAATTAGAACTCCTCGAGTAATATCTTAGATAAGTTGCAGCTACAGCTTCAACCAACTAACGGTCACTCTAAGGTCGGCTGAGGTGAAGTGGGAAGAAGCACGGAATCTGTCTTAGTGTCTAGCGTATGGCAAAAGCCACTGCCACTACCGGAGTCAAGCGTCGTTTCGTCAGTTTTTGCAACCAAATTCCGTGGAGGATGGGGTGCAAATACCTTAAGGTAGTAGTTGACAGAACGATAGGAAGCCAGATGAATTGAGTGGCGACACATACACAGAGCGAAATGAGACAGTTGTGGCAGACCCGAAGAACGGGGCGACGCAATCAATCAGCTCCGTAATTTAAAGGAAGAAGAGCACAACTTATGTTATAAAATCTTGTGTCTTTTAGTCAATGATATGTATAGAAAAACGGGCCAAGAAAAATATTCCTCATGCACCAGGGTGTACCATACTGGAAGAGCGTATTCGAGCTTGGGAAGCACCATAGATATATAGAGACGCCGGACATGCTGTTCGGGGAGGCCGAAGGAAGGGGGCGTGAGCCGGTTCACAGCAAAGAGGAGGCATTCTGCATTCTGAACCACCTGCTGGACATGTTGATGGCAACGTAGTTCCTGGTAGATCTGTACACCCAAGAGCCGTGCCTGGCCGACACAATCGATGGCTTGGCAGGTGGTCTGTGCACAAAGTTAGCCCGAGCTAAATCTTTGCGCCTTGTGAGCCTCAGGCACTGGAACTTCGAAATTTCGGCTTGGGAATTGTGGGCCGCGGACCAGACCGATTGCTTGTCCAGCATATCGTTGAGCATCGTGTCACATCCTTCAAAGGTGTCGGTCATGACCATGAAGAAATTGTGTCATAGATTGCAATCGGACGGTAGGCCTTGACTATAGTGTAGTCGGGTTTGCCTGGTTTCTGGAGCACGATGTCTTCCAGGAACGGATATATGATGACATGGGCTGATCTTCCTCCAAGTGTTTTTGCTGCGTAGAAATAGGGAGTTTTAGGCCTGCAAGACATGAATATTTCTCCTCGCGCTTTCGTTCTTTCGAAGCATAAGCGCCGCCATAGGCGCGGTGTGTTGGACACGAGTGATGCCACCTGTTTGTGGAGGGCTGTGTATCCTGAAATGTCCCTTTCTCGTGCTGTCCTGTTCAGCAACCAGGGTCTCCACATCCACATCCTCTTTCCTTCATTTTACATTTTTACAGGGTTGTGATTGTGGATACCACAGAACATTGGGTATTGAACCTCAGGCTGCTCAGCGTTGACGTAAAAGGAACTCGACAAGGCCATCAAGAGTTGGCCACGAGTATCCCAGAATACTCCCCGTAACCGCCTGGACTCTTTTCTGCAGGATTCTCAGACTCTAAGGACGACTCTCATTACGCTCAACTTGCAACATTCCCATCACCGAAATTCGAACGCAGTTGTCGTCGCTCCTGTGGACGATGCGAAATCCAGTCACTAGTGGTATGGAAGATGGCGCACTAGTGCCATTGGCACCGGGAGTAAATTGTACTTATAGCAATTTCCGTGCTTGTATGTCTTCTCGTTGAGTGTCGCATAAGATTGAGGCCCGAATTTACGTTTTGTCTTCCAGATGCTGGCCGAGATGTGCGGCTGCAGCATATATATATCAACTCAACCCGTCCCATGTGTAACGAAAGCACGTAACCAATATCTTCCTTGCAGCCATTTTTAACTCTCGTGTTGATCAGGAACACGTTTAGAGCAAGCGGAACATCCACCAGCGCTAGAGTATGATTCTCGACCTCAAAGGTACATAAAGAGCGACTGGACGGATGTCGTTATACCGACTACAGAGTCCCTCATGGACAACACTGGCTCCGTTGACGACTGCAAAGACTTGATCGAAGAGCTCAAAACGCTCGAAATTATACTTACATGTGTCGATTCTGAGATGGCTCGTTGTATTATTGGTGTCGCCAGGCGTTGCCGAGAGGAAGCCGAATTTTTTTGCGACAACCGTAATAGTTACAGAAAGAGTTTTTTTCGTGACAACTGTATGATTATCAGCTTGTTGCACGCTTTTTGGGGAAGATTGCTGGGAAGGAATGATATCGTTAACTTTCAAGGGAAGCTGGTTGGATACGCTAATGAGATTCTGTTGCACATCATGTTCGTCCGATCGCCCTTCATGCCGTAAACCGAATGCTGATTTGACGGCCAGTAACGAAGTTCGGCGCACCGAAGAGAGCGTGCGATATTT
>QLPI01019998.1:21677-31848 GCA_003314275.1 Chroogomphus rutilus | reverse complement strand
CTGATCAATAGGCATCTCCATCAAATCAAACAGATACCAACCCCACTGTGCCAAGCATGTTGTGAGGCTGATGAGACGGTCCATCACTTCCTCTTTGAATGTCAGGCACACGAGCATGCACGCCACAGGCTGGGGCAAAAGCAAGGAAGAAAATTGACATCTATTAAGGAGCTACTAGGGGTAAAGGATTCCATGCTAGCCCTGCTGGGCTATGTAGGCTGAAAAACTCATTTGGTGATGTTGCCCTACTGCCCTCTTAAAGAAATAAAACGATTAGCTTGACAAAATACTAGAATACAAAGCTACAGACACAGAAACCGAACCACCGGTGATAACCACAAAACCAAAAATACATTCCACCATCAAACACTCGCTCGCGCAGCGATGCGTATCAACACGCCGCAGCAAGACCAAGAAGAAGCCCAAGGCCCCTTCTGAATCTTCGACTACAGCGCTCCCACTTGTTGTGCCAGCCCACCTCGGCAGCCGAGCACTTATAAAGCCAGACCCTCCACACAATCGAACGTACAACAGGAGAAAAGTCTAGAAACAGTTGAATTATAGTTTACTTGACTTTAGGGGAGGACAAGAGGAAATAGAGGGGAAAGATATTTTGGGAATTAATTGTTTTTTATTATTCCAATACATGATTTATTATATAGTAAATTTAACTGTGCACGTCCCTTCCCGGAGACGCGTTGGTATTGACACGTCGATAGTGACGCGCATGTGACTCAAATAT
This sequence comes from Chroogomphus rutilus, assembly GCA_003314275.1. NCBI lineage: Eukaryota > Fungi > Basidiomycota > Agaricomycetes > Boletales > Gomphidiaceae > Chroogomphus > Chroogomphus rutilus. The sequence goes on along the minus strand of QLPI01019998.1, from coordinate 31,106 downwards.
GATATCCATGTGACGCAGCTACGATGCACGCGTGACGCAGATACGGTGTACGCGGTCGTGACGTGCCGGCGATAGATGTAGATTGCATGGCTGGGAATACTGAGTGGAGGGAGAGGGGATATTGTTTCTGAATCCACAACAAAAAGAAGTACTCACCTCACAAGAGGGGGGCGGGAAACGGCTCAAGGAGCCGGGCTGGCGGGGGACATGGAGCTCGTCGTCAGTGCACACGCCCACTCGAGGATGTAAAGGGATGGGAACCCCAGGGAGAGAGAGGGAAGGCCCACCTGAACCATGTACAATGCGTGTAGCGACCAACATAGACCTAGCCTGGGGTCGAAAAATTGATAAATAAAATAAAATAAAAAAAACAGTGGAGAAACTATTCTCTGAGGGTGCGAACGGTCTCCAAACTCCCTCTCTGGAACAATTAATTTCAACTCTGAAACATATTATTCAGAGCTTCAACCTTGCATTATGGTGAGTTTGCTATGCATTCCAAAGAGGAGAGGGAAGAAAACAAGGCTGTTCCGACTAAGGGTGCTCATGGAATGTAAATCGGTCTCTCTGCCTCTTCTGAAGTTGTTGCTGAATAATACAATGCTATTGTTTCGACGGATAGTACATCATTTAGATGCACCCAGAGAATGCGTTACCCACGGCGACCTAATGGAGGCATTGGAGTCGCTCCCAGTCAGTCTACAAGAGAGATCCAAAAATAAATCTTGAAAATTTCCCCAGAAACACAGCCAGTGAGCTCTTAGAATATTTCAGTGGCTTCCATTTCCATCGAGAGCAATATCTCTCTGGGAGGCCAGCCAAGAACTGGCTACAGATCCAAACTCAAAAGACGGTCAAATTTACAAGATAAGATCACGACCTCTGGATCTGGAAAAACTGTTAGCCATGTGTTTGAGTCTAGTTATCATTATCTTCCCAGATGCCAAGAGACCTTACAGAGCCGATGTCAATGACGAGGAAGAAAACATTAACCCTTGTCAGAAATGGTTCCCTAGAGCGGCAGACCTCATGCTGGCCCATTTCTCCCTTCTGGAATATCTCACCTCAGACTACCTTATTAATTTAAAAGTCGGGGGAGATGGAAATGTATTTGTATGTGATTTTGTTGGTATTTTTTCTGTATTTTTATTGTTTGTGTGTGAATTGTTATTCCTATATATACGGTGATATATCGATGACTTTAGGCGCCGGGCCAGAAAGGTGGCGCGTAATCGGTAGAGTTGAAATATAAACTGTAGAGCGTTCGACGTGTAGTAACGTATGTGAATAAATGGTGCAGTTACTGTGTACTACACCTAGAGTTGATACCCCGGCGTGTCCGGGTGTTCGACAAGCGATGAAAATATGTATAAACTTGAAGCTTCGATTGCGCGCGTAGACGTCGAGCTTTCCGATCGATCGAGAGACGTATGAGGTTAGAACTAAAGTATATTCTCGTAAGTATCTAGTTTTATATATAAATTGGCCATAGTGTGATAAAGCAATCTCTTCCAGTGTAGCGGCGGCATTCTAGGTCCGGATGCAGGGTCGCCGCCCTGCTTTGTGATCCCCCCTTCCACGTCATCGACAACACCCTTATATTGAACTATGCTGTGCAGCGAAATCTTCAACACCCTCGGTGAGCATCTGTGCTAGAATCCTATCTCAATCGGAGTCCTCTCTCATCTCATCATTTTCCCCTCGAATATCGCGTATATACGCTCCGGTGCGGCCGTGTGTCGTCCTATATCGTGTAAGTCCATCCTATTGTCCACCGTAAATCTTCTCTCTGCTGACCCTGCTCTACTTCTTCGCGTCTCGCCCTCTAATCCGGTTCCTGTATCTCCTTCGTTCGTGCGCGTTCATCGTAAATAGTCGTATGTTTGTCCGTTTCGTATCGTAATCTTGCGTGAGTTGTATCGGTAAAACGTCTATGGATTTTACTAACTGGTTGTGTGTTTTGGATTTGTTTTCTCTGTGTTCCTTGGCCGCTCGACCCGCGTGTGCCTGTCTCCGGTCCTTTCTCCTCTCGCTCTACCGCTATCCTCCTCTCCCCTTTCCCGCTCCTTCCGCCCCTCGTTTCAACATACCTCAGCCAACGAAACAACAAGAATGTGTTTCTATTACTTGAATCCGAGAATTGCTAATACATCCATCACTAGGACATGTCTCACTTACTTGCTACAAATTAACCAGCCTGGATGAATACATTTAACTCCAATGGTATTAATCATATTTCCAAAGTTGTCAAAATCTTAGGACAGTTTTTGAGCCACTGTAACCTCTGCACACACCATGTTCACTTCAAAGATTAGAACCAGGTAAGTTCTGATTCCTTGATAGTTCACCAAAAGTACATGATGGCTTGGAAGTACATATATGATCATCATATGAAAGAAAATCCTTCGCACCTATCAACCACTGCTGTGTTGCAGCTTGCTGAATTGCTGACATGACAAGACCCCAAGGATGCAAATAAACAAGAGCACACTATTATAGTTGTAGATCTTTAATAATCCTCTTATAACTCAAGCCTTAAATGCACTATGTCATGGTTATGATATATAGGTTTGAGATCAAATGACGATGCAATCTGAGGGATATATAAAACATGTCAAATCTGACCGTATGAAAATCACCGAGACTCCAAATGTACTCGGATAATACAACCCCCTTTTGGGTCCAAAAACCACTGTTGGGTCACATTTACATCTTGGTCGATTGCTGGCATTACCTGAGGACGAGGGTACCCTCGAGGGGGTTGTGATGGTTGTAAATCTTCAATAACCCAATCTTTGGTTGTACTAATGTTAGGCTACTAATGTACTGGCTTGAGATCAACGATGACTACGGGGCCTGTAATACATCCGATGCACACTTTAAATGGGGTGCAGGCATATTCAGTGAAACTTCGGAATCCAGGGGGGATCCAGCAAGAAATCAGGGGCGGGTCGGTGAGAATCCAGTCTTTTCCCGGCGACATGGATATCTGCGGCTCCCCGGAGGGAAACAGATGAAAGTGGCCAGGTAGGACATGAGTGACTCTGCTTCCATCCGGTAATTGGAAGGATGCATGTTCCCGTACTGGTGCTGAATCACCAGTGGTAGTGTCCCATATACGGACTGAGTCGTCCAACGAGCCAAACACGACGTGCGTGCCATCAGATGAAAACACAACAAAGCGCACCACCTTTGAATGTCCCTCAAATGTAAGCTCTATCTCTCCTGTGGTCGTATCCCATATCCGGACTGAGTGGTCGTCCGAGCCAGACAAGAGACGCAATCCATCATAAGAGAAGGCAACAGAGGTCACCTTTTTTGAATGGCCCCTGAGTATATGCTCCACTTTCCCTTTAGATGTATCCCATATCCGGACAGTGCCGTCATTACAGCCCGACACTACACCTCTCCCATCAGCAGAGAATGCAACAGACGAAACCCCTTCTGAATATCCCTGCAGTTTGCCCTTTCTCTTGCCAGTAGCTGTCTCCCAGAGAACCACTGGCTTGTGGTCTGATCCAGACACGATGTATTTCCCATCAGGGGAGAAAGCAAGGGAAGTCACATTGTCATGAGCCTTGAGTACGTGTTCTATTGCCCCAGTGGTGGTGTTCCAGACTCGGACGGTCATGTCATCCGACCCAGACACTAATCGTGTGCCATCAGGCGAGAATGCAACTGAATTCACCCATCCTGAATGTCCCTCGATCGCTTGTTGATTCTTTTCCATCATTGACATCGGCGGGAGCGAAGCGGAAAATACACTCGCACTTTCACGTGAAAAGGACCGTCGATCTACCGTTTCCAAGTCGGTCGTCACATCCCAAATCCGGACTGACCTGTCAATCCCCGCAGATGCCACGTGTGTCGAGTCAGGAGAGAACGCGACAAACTCCACTGTACTTGTATGTTCCTTGAGCATACGCTCTATCTCGCCCGAAGCCACATGCCAAATACGGACAGAGCGATCAGATGACCCAGACACGACGCGTGTACCATCAGGAGAGAATGCAACAGAGTTCACAAAATCTGAATGTCCCTCTAGTCTGTGCTCTAATTTCCAGGGTTCCGTATTCCAAATGCAGACCGAGTTGTCAATACACACTACACGGGTCCCATCACGTGAGAATGCAAACGAGCACACGATCCCTGAATGTCCCTCGTGTATATCTTCATGTCCAACTGTCCCCGTAGTGGCATCCCAAATACAAACAATGTCTTCTTCCAACAGGGATACAACACGATTCCCGTCAGGAAAGAATGCAACGCTTTTCACCGGCGAGTCAAACTGTTGAATGCGTTTCATCTTTCCTGTGGTGGGATCCCATACCCGAACAGTGGTGTCTTCAGAGCAAGAGACCATAGTTGTTCCATCAGGGGAGAAGACAACCATTGTGACAACGTTTGAATGGCCCTGGAGTATATGCTCTACCTCCCCCGTGCTCGCATTCCAAATTCGAATTGAGCCGTCATCCGACCCAGACACGATTTGGATCCCATTGGGCGAGAAGGAAACGGAGTTCACTCCACTTGAATGCCCTACCAGTATGCGCTCAATCTCCCCCGTAGCAGTATTCCAGATCCGAACTGAACAGTCCAGAAAACACCCAGACACAATACGTCTCCCCTCAGGCCAGAATGCAACGGAGGATACAGAGTCAGGGTGTGTCATGAGATGCTCGAATGAGCCCCATGAGTCTGCGATACCCACCACTACTCTGGGTAAGTTACGAAACAATGTCCAATAGCGATGTCTAATCGATGCTCGTTTAGGGATCCATGCAAGAGCTGAACCATACGTGTTGAGGCAGTGATATTCGATCGGCTCAAAGGCCATCTGTAGGTAGCGACGAGCATCCTCGAGTAGCAACCAGTGATGCGCATCGGTCTTGGAGCATTTCTGGGGAAATCGTGAGCTAAACTTCTTTGCCGTACTGATCACTAACCGCGTTGGCTTCTTTTACCATGCTGAGAGACCTCAGCCCAGAGCCAAGCTCTCCCAACACACTCAAGCACTCAATCCAGTGCAATAAATGTGTACCAGCGAATGTCGCAAGTTCCCTGAGCATGGCCAAAGTGTCTGTAGGTGAGAATACAAGAGCCTCCACAAAATGAGAGGCCCAGAACAAGCAAGAGTATCGGAGAGTCTCAGAAATGGTGCCAGGATTAGGGATTTGATGAGCCACTGTGAATGTGGCACGATCAGGTAGATCGCAGATGTTATACCTGAGAGACCTATTCAACGTCTGGAGACACTTGACGGTGAGTTTTTGGTGGGTTTCGAAAGCATCAACACTGCCTACAACAACGTTCCGGATTTACAATGAACTCTCCAAACGAGGCGTGAACAATAGTGACGGGACTGGTCTCTGTTACATGAATCACACATTGTAATGGCAACAAGGCAAGTTGAACATCACGCTTTTCCAGATTCAATAGAGATGCGATGTGTTCCATTGACAGTGGGGTTTGAACACAGACTACAGCAGCTAGCACATCGTGTCTGTTAGGGCTTCCACTTCCGGCTGGCTTGGGAAAGGCCAGGTCTACAATGCGCTGGTAGAGTGTGTCAATTGGCGCAGTATGGGGCGGCGACATGGGAGTAGAACCAAGTCGGGTGATCTCTGTCAACCGAATCCTATTATCTTCATTTATTGCACGGATATAACGGACGGCCGTTGCAGCATAAATGAACAGATCTGCGGAAAGATTGAGAAGAATTCTCAACTCATGCACAGGTGGCCACTCAGTTGAATCCGTAGAGCAAAGATCCATTGCAGCAATTTCAGCTAACGAATTTTGGAGATATGTGCGAATATCATTTCGTACCACATTTCGTGTGGCTTCCTGCAGAGATGTTTGGACAACAACCGCCATATTCAAAGGATGAACAGGACGGGAGCGAAAAGCCCTTTTAATCCAGGTCTCAGGTCGGCTAGTAATGAACATTTTGAGAGGAATATTCGTCACTCCATCAAGGATAGCCTTGATGAGCATCTCCACTGTCCCTGATGCTGAGCATTCGTCCAAGGCGTCTATAACAATAATATAATAAGCCCCTTGTTCGTGTTCACTCGCAATCCTGATAGGATTGGCGACCAGGGAGCGGAATTGATCAAACTGATCATTGAGATTGACGACATCAGGTTTTTTCACGAGGACGTCGTGGATGGATGATCGGATATTTGGGTTAGATCGAGCGAGCATGCTGGAGATGGTAGGGATGATGCGGCGTACATCCCTCAATCCTGAGCGAGACCAGAAGAAGCTGCCTCCAAGCTTGTTTTTCGCATCCAGAAGTTGGCAGAGGGTGTGAGCGATCGTTGTTTTCCCTGTACCGAGCTAGCCGTGGAGCCAGTGGACGTTCGGAGTTGAAGGATCATGCGCCCAGGCTTGAAGATCGTCCAATATCTGCACACGAGTTTTTTCCATGCATCCGTGAGGTAGGTCATCTTCTGCCCCGTACCGTGTGTCATAGGATGCGCGCTCCGCAGGTTTGAGTAACGTTGCTAAAGGATCGGGCAAGATATCTACGCTGTCTTAAGTATGGAAGCAATGCCATTAAGCGGCGCCGCACTTACTGACGGTATTCTGGATGACGGTATTCTGGATGATGGTATTCTGAGTGACGGTATTCTGAGTGACGGTATTCTGGGTAACGGCATCACCATGCGTATCTGCAACAGAAACATGATCAGTGGTTTGCTCTCAGATATATTGCATTCATCGTGACAAAAACTCACTGAAGGTGTTCCCAGTAAGGGTAGATACAATTCTGGGCGACGACATGGAGAATGGGTTCAAATGCTGAGGCTTCCGTTTGGGACTGACGTCGACTACGTGAGGTATGTCGAGAGACAAGAACGTGTGACGTGGCAAGGACCCCGTGCGAAAGAGATGCCAGTGCCAGCACCTTGTTAGCTCACCAATCCTCCTTTTGCTTTTGTGATAACCTACTTAATCTTATTATTCCAGTAACTTACAAAGGCTTGTTGAATGTGTCGTTAATGCACATATCTTCCCAAAACGAATATTTTCTCAGGACCACGATCACAACCCGAGGACAGATCGGTCATCAGGGCATTTATATACCAGACTCATCCCTAGCAATTGGGAGAGAATGTGAGTAGAAACAGTCCTCACTGGTCCAGCCACATATAGTCATAATATACGTGCCTTATATGGAGAAGGACCAAGGCGGGAAAGCACTGATTCAAATGTGGGCAACGGCAGGATACCCTACGTTGATAAGGGGGAGAGAGAGAGAGAGAGAGAGATTCAATTATAGTGCTCAAAGTGCAAGCGCTTATGGTGCACTCTACCTACAAAAACAATAGTACTGCATGAGGGATATTTATCTACTAGAAACTGTGACAGATAGAATATGTGATATGAGGAGATATGACAACTGGTTTTGTGAGTGTAGGGGAAAATGAGACCCAATTCATTTCTGTGGTGTGCCAGCAAGTTGCCAGAACATCACAGATGGCTCATGTCCAGTCCAAAGTGGGTGGGCCAGGATTGGCAGTGCAATGGGTATTTTGGTCAAAGTGTTTTGCAGAAACATCACACTTCAGGGATTAGGGTGTCAAGCAGTGGTCAGGTGCAGCTAGTTTCGAGTGTGTGCTTGGCTGGATTAGGCCTCAAAAAGGGGACCGTCTTCAGCAAGTTCGCCTGCATGGTGGTCCAGGGCTGCTTTGCACATTAGACATTCCTGGCTTGTTGCTGCATGAGCTCCTGTGCAAATGGCACATCTCAGTGTGATGTATTGACACAGTATGAGTTTGTCACATTTTTCTTCATTGGGGCAAAGGCAATCTCGTGTTATATGTTTGCCTGAACATTGTCCACAAGATGTTGTCCTCTTGCAGAGCCATGCAAAGTCGCCAAATTGATGACAATTACAGCATTGTGGTGGGTGATGTAGGAATTTGGTTGTTGGGTGGAGGTGACCTTGGAATGCAATGTGGTGGCTGATGCAGCTATTGGCAACTTGAGCATCTGTAAAGAAGAGAACTATAGACATGTGTGTTTTAGTTTGCTGATTTTTCCGTGGGTGAGAGAGGAGTTCAATCTGTTGGAGTGTCGAGGTGTGAGTGATGATGGGGTCCTTCTGGTTAATGAGAGAGATAACATCGCAGCTGTCTCATGAGGTGTCAAATGTAGGGGGATACCATGAACAATGACTGGGAAAGTCTTTTGAGCAACAGAGAGCTGATCAGAGAGTTTAGGGAGCCAGCAGTGCACTGTGGAGGCAACATATGTTTGTTCAGCTTCACTGCAAGTAGTGAGCCAACTATCCCCACTCCAGTGTCAACCTGCAGCACGGATTCACGGTGGGATGTTCTCTATCTGGTGTGTATAATCTTGTTTCAATCCAGCAATTGGCATCTTCAATGGCTCTGTGTTAAATCTGCCTGTTGGCGCTTAGCTAGAGGCTTCCAGGAGGGGTTCCAGAAGGTTCCAAATGATTTCCCAAGGGGGGTTCGTACTCTGGGGATGGAGGGACTAAGGGTTGCGGACTTGGGATCGGAATCGGAATGGGGACAGAAAGTCAGGAAGCACCGGGGGTCTTGGAACTGTTCACAGTATAGGGTGGTACAAGTGGTTTGAGGTTGCAGGGACTTGGCTTCAACTTATGTGTTGTGCCCTCCTCAATCATCTGTCCCTAATTTCAGAAAGTCGGAGAGTTTACCAGAACTTAATTGGAAACTATGACACAGAATTAAGTCGATATTTGTGCTGGCGAATAGTCCAGTCGACTGGTGACTTATATATATGTATCTGTCAGGGGATGACCCTCTCCGAGTCCAGACGACCCTCTCCGAGTCCAGACGACCCTCTCCGAGTCCAGACGACCCTCTCCGAGTCCTGATGACCCTCTCCGAGTCCTGACCCAAGTCCGAACCCCTATCTCGGACTCCTCCCAACTCCGAGGCCAGGAGACCCAGGTCCGAGGGACCACCGAGCAGGGAATAGGAATGATGACTGGAACTGGGAATATGTCAGGGGATGACCCTCTCCGAGTCCTGACAACAAGTCCGAGGTCCTATCTCGGACTCCTCACAAGTGTCAGGACCCGGTACTACCGAGGGTACTGTCGGAACCGGCCAAGTCCTGCAGGCCGGTCAGGGTGGCTTGGCTTCAACGTGCTCGTGCGTTGCGCCCTGCCTCCTGTGCGTGCCACTAACTTGTAACGAGAACGGGTACTCAGGCGAATACCGAGGATGTCGGCCTGAGTAAGGACTTCTGAACAGAAGGAGGAGAGTAGGGAGGCGTAAGCCTAGTTGATACTCAGACTGAGGAGCTATGTACACGTATCAACTACTTATATAGGCTGAGAGGCGGAATGTGGAATAAGGGTGGCATAAGACATGGAAAAAAGAATAAGGTATGAAGACCATGTGGAGGTATAGTCCACAACGATTA
>QLPI01019998.1:0-21418 GCA_003314275.1 Chroogomphus rutilus | reverse complement strand
ATGCTCTGCAGAGGGGTCATTTTTTTTTTCCTTCCGGTGCATCGGGTCGCTGCACCATAGAGAGGGGGTGATGTCAGGGGATGACCCTCTCCGAGTCCTGACGACAAGTCCGAGGTCCTATCTCGGACTCCTCACAAGTCCGAGGTCCTATCTCGGACTCCTCACAAGTCTGAGGTCCTATCTCGGACTCCTCCCAACTCCGAGGCCAGGAGACCCAGGTCCAAGGGACCACTGAGCAGGAGATAGGAGTAATCTTAGCATGATGGCTGGAACCGGGAATAGGCGCCTGTGTTGATTTATAAGCTAGTGCACAGACCACTTACATAAAGGGTATAAAAGAGATTCACCAGCAGTGGAGATCCTTAGACTTTCCTCTTCGGATTTCCCCTGCTTAGGTGAGAGCCCTACATGTACTTAGGTAGTAGCTATAATTGAACTTCGGATTTCCCCTGCTTAGATCTGAGAAGCCTGTGGGTAGGCTCTGGGTTCGAGTCCCATAGTCAGGCCTAGGAGGACGTCCAGGGCTGGGTGGTGTCCCGCTGGTTCCAGCCTCCGGCAGTCGAGATCAGTTCCGAAAGAGGGTTGCCCTTACAGTATCTAGTCTTGTACTATTTTTCACCGAGTAAAGACAAGGGGGGAAGAGAGTACAAGGGGCAATATAAAAAGAACAACAAAGGAGTGAGGTATGATGAACCTTGACTTTGGAATCTTAGAAGGTTCGGAAACACAGAACCTCAGAATGGTGCATCGGAAATCCGGAAATCGGTTATTCAGACTTTGAGCGATTGGAAAGGTCCCGGAAACAGTGTGGGTGGTTGTGGGGTTTAATGTGGGTTTATTTGGCGGCATGGGCCATAACAGTATCCCTCCACTAGGACCAAACCCTCGAGGTCCTAAGCTTGATTGGAGTGGTGATTAAGACGGACATTACTGTGGGAGTCTTTGACAGTTTCCTGGGATATTTTGATTGATAAGCGCTGATGGTTTGTTTGTCTATAAAAAGGGGGTGTTCGCAGAACTGGGAGGGGCCTTTCCTCAATGGAGAACATGGATCCTCAACCCTTGGGAAGTTTTGGAATTCTTTCCCATTTTTTCCTCTCTGGGGCGTCGTCAGGGGAGTTCGACGGGGGTCTTGAGGATGAAGTGCAATGCCTGGGGGGCATTGATGCTGATGTGGTGGCATTACAGGTTCATGCCATTGCAATTCGCGATTCCCTTGGTTTGTTTAAATAGTTTGATTTCTCCTTCCATTAACCTCTCCATAGTGCAGGGGCATTTCTTAGATCCGTTACCGTCCAGAGACCATCCTCGTGGTCGGTTGGGACGGGGTGTTGTTCCCAGTAGTCTAGTGGCGGGGGCGGATGGTCCGGAAGCTTTCGATCAGATTTCCACATTTTTGGCCTGTCTGGACGCATTCCAGGCGAAATTGAGTTATTTCCAGGATCTTCTCATGGCACTTGACCGCTGTTTGTTGTGAATTGTCGAGTTGTCGGAACTGCGTTTGGGGGAGGTTACACTGGCTCAGAATCTTGTCGATGCGTTGTTGTCCTTGATTAATCAGGGGGTTGGTCCCTATGATCAGTTCTCGGGCAGTGTTCGTCCTTCGGAGACTGGGGGGGTTTTGGGTGAGTGCTTTGAGTGACTCGGTCATGGGATGTGGATGCTTGGTGTGAGGGGTCCGTTAGGTGGTTCAAGGAAGCGAGGTTAGGGGGGGAGCCTCTAGGGCTGGTCCAAGTTGGAACTGTTTCGTGCCTTGATCAGGTTGGTTCCGATCAGGGCCTGGGTGTTCCATGTCAATAATGAATGGATTGTTTTGTGTATAATTTGGTTGTGAGTGTGATCGTGTCAGGGGACAACCCTCTCCGAGTCTGGATGACCCTCTCCAAGTCCGGACGACCCTCTCCAAGTCCGGACGACCCTCTCCGAGTCCTGACGACCCTCTCCGAGTCTGCACGACCCTCTCCGAGTCCTGACCCAAGTCCGAACCCCTATCTCGGACTCCCCCCAACTCCGAGGCCAGGAGACCCAGGTCCGAGGGACCACCGAGCAGGGAATAGGAATGATGACTGGAACTGGGAATATGTCAGGGGATGACCCTCTCCAAGTCCTGACGACAAGTCTGAGGTCCTATCTCGGACTCCTCACAAGTCCGAGGTCCTATCTCGGACTCCTCCCAACTCCGAGGCCAGGAGACCCAGGTCCGAGGGACCACCGAGCAGGAGATAGGAGTAATCTTAGCATGATGGCTGGAACCAGGAATAGGCGCCTGTGTTGATTTATAAGCTAGTGCACAGACCACTTACATAAAGGGTATAAAAGAGATTCACCAGCAGCAGAGATCCTTAGACTTTTCTCTTTGGATTTCCCCTGCTTAGGTGAGAGCCCTACATGTACTTAGGTAGTAGCTATAATTGAACTTTGGATTTCCCCTGCTTAGATCTGAGAAGCCTGTGGGTAGGCTCTGGGTTCGAGTCCCATAGTCAGGCCTAGGAGGACATCCAGGGCTAGGTGGTGTCCCGCTGGTTCCAGCCTCCGGCAGTCGAGACCAGTTCCGAGAGAGGGTTGCCCTTACAGATCGTAGATCGAGGTGGTTTTGGAGGGGAAGTGTCAGGGTTTTTTCCCAATTGATGGGTTGTTTTCTGGTCGTTCTTCTTCTACCTAGGGTAGGCGTCTCCTCACCTGCCCAACTGTGTGGTTGGGGTCATGGTTTGCATGGCATTTGTGGTAGTTGTGCTGATCGTGTTTTTGTGGTGTTCTTTCGCCAGATTGTTGCTTGGATGCTGGCTGTTAAATCCACGTGTCGGCGCTTAGTTAGAGACTTCCGGAAGGATTTTTGGAGGGTTCTGAATTGGTTTCTGAAGGGGGGGTTTGTGGTCTGGGGGCAGAGAGACTAAGGGTTGGACTCGGATTGGAATCGGAGTGGGGATGGAAGTCGGGAACGCCGGGGTCTTGGGACTGTTCTCGGTATGGGGTGGTATGAGTGGTTCAAGGTTGCAGGGACTTGGCTTCAACTTATGTGTTGCACCCTCCTCGATCATCTGTCCCTAATTTCAGAAAGTCGGAAAGTTTACCGGAACTTAATCGGAAACTTTGATGCAGAATTAAGTCGATATTCGTACTGGCAAATAGTCCAGTTGACTGGTGACTTATATACATGTATATAGTCTTGTACTATCTTTTGCCGAGTAAAGACAAGGGGGGAAGGGAGTACAAGGGGTAATATAAAATAAAGAACAAAGGAGTGAGGTACACAATGATCCTGCACATCGTCTATCACAGGAGCAGAACCTTGACTTCAGAGTCTTCGGAGGTTTCGAAACGCGGAACCTCGGAATGGTGCATCAGGAATCCGGAAATCGGTTATTCAGACTTTGAGCGATCGGAAAGGTCCTGGAAATGGTGCGGGTGGTTGTGGTGTTTAATGTGGGTTTGTTTGGTTGCATGGGCCATAACACCGGCGGTGTCATCAGGGTTCAGGGAATGTCCTGCAATTCGGTTGAATCGTGTTGATTAGTTTAGTTCGTATTAATATTCTAACAAGAAGGGTCTAGTTCTAAGAGAACCCACATAGTACCGTTAGTCTAAGGGATGGTACGGGATTCCGCGGTGATCAGGATTCTTCCTGAGTGGATTTTTTTGGAGGGTCAGATTGAGCACTGAGTGAAGACTGCTGGCTCCATATTGCCAAGAATCAGTTAGGATAATCTAAACGAGTAGTACTCAATGCCCTGTCAATCAACGGATCATAGTGGGTGAGCATGTGGTCCTTACAACTAAAATTCTGATGGGGTTCAGAGGGTTGGATTCAGAGGGTTGGATTCAGAGGGTTGGATTCAGAGGGTTGGATTCAGAGGGTTGGATTCAGAGGGTCGGAGTTTGGAGGGTCGGAGTTGGAGTGTTTCCGCAGAAACGGGTCGAAATCTTTTGACAATTGCTCACGGGGGTTATATTCCTGAAAAGGTTGGATGCGTTGTTTTGTTTTTTTGTCCTTAGGCATAGTTGGTGTTCAACACGAACAACTGGTGCCAGAGCCAGGAGCTGTCAAGATTCGGTGACGCCGAGATATCGGTTAAGCCCTGCAAACTGTTACGGGGTGGCTAGGCTTCAACCTGCTCTTGCATTGCGCCCTGCTGTTCCGTGTGTGCCACTAATTTGGATAGCGAGAGGAGCCTTGAGAGGATGCCGAGGGCGTCGGCTCGAGCGAAGGACTTTAGAAATAGAGAGCGGACAAAGGGGTGCGAATCAATTGATATTCTGAGTGAAGAACTATCTACATACATCCCGCTACTTTTATAGTTAAGAAGCAAGATGTGGAACAGGGTGGCGTAAGGAATGGAGACAATAAGGTATGAGGCAACCACATGGAGGCATTGTCCACAGTGATCAGAAATAGAATAAGGAATGTAAGCGGTATTAGAATAATAGAGTATGGCTGAAAATAAGATAATGAAATGGTGGGCGGGAATAGAACAATAGAGGACGGCCTAAGATAAAACAATGGCAATGGCCAGGACAATGAGTGGCCGTCATGTTGTTCGGGGGAAACGGGTAAAGGAGTGGATAGAGGGTGAAGGAACAATGGAAGGGGGTGTACGAGGGGAGTGGTCCATACGATGTACCGGATGTACCGAGCCGAGGCCGCACGGTGGTGCGAGATAATGCGGGTGAGGGCCGGTTGGTCGGTATTCCCGAGTGAGTCGGTACTCGGTGTTGCGGGCTTGACAGGAGCCTAGCTTCTTATTCCTCGGTTTCCGAAGCGTCCAACATCTCAGACCCTTCTTCAACCTCTTCCATCATGGAGGCTGCGCGCCCTTTGGTGACTGTGGTGGTTGATCTCGGGCATTCCTTGGCTGAGTGGCCCGATCTGCTGCAGAAGAGGCAGAGGTTTTGTTCGAAGCGGCGTTGCTGTTCTTGCAGTGTAAGTTTTCTGTCTTTTCCGATTTTTGACGAAAGATCTGTGGTAGTCCTGCTGCCACTGGATGGGGTTGCAGATTGGCCTACATTGGCCATCTTATTGCCCATGTTAGGGGCCGAATACATGGTCACAGGGGTCCTCCCTCTGTTGTAGGGGCGGTCGAAGTTCCAGGTGGAGGGGGGCTCTCTGGCAATTTCCGATCGTCGCTCCCAGTAGCGGGTGTCGATGGATTGGGACAGGAGTTGGAGTTGGAGCAGGGAATGGGGCTTTCCTACTCTAGAAACCTCATCCTTGATCCTGCTGGGGAGTCCATTGTAGAACTGGCGATGAAGTGCAGCATCTCCCCAGTGTACGCGGGTGGCTAGTCAATTGAATTTGACTACATATTTCGTGATGCACTGATTATTACATATGCGGAGGGTCTTGAGGTCTGCTTCAGCCTCTCCTTCTGGGTCGTGGGGGCTGAAGTTGGTTTTGAGTTCATTCACGAACTCCTCATAGTCATGGAGCCAGTCTGGCTCGGCGGGGGCAGAGAGGGCTGGTTCGAACCAGTCCAGGGCAGTACCGGTCAGGTACAACAGTACGTAGGTTACCTTGGCACTCTCGGTGTCGAAAGCATCAGGGTGGTCACAGAAGTTCAGTCTACATTGCACTAAAAAGGCTTGTAGTTTCCTTGAATCAGATCCATCAAAGGTATCCAGATCCTGGACCTTGGTGGTGCAGGAGGCTGATCTTCTGGGGCTGGCTAAGTTGCTTGCCAGTATAACAAGGGCCTGAGTGAGATCAGGCACAACATTGGATCCTAAGGTAGGGGCCCCTCCTGGGTGTGCAGGAGGCGGTGGTGCTGCGGCTGGTGGTGCGACATGGGGTTGGGCGATGGGGGGTGGTGTAGCGGGTGGAGGTACGATGGGTGGTGCAACGAGTGGTGGTGCTATGGGTGGTGGTGCCATGTGCAGAGGTGCGAAGTGTGGTGGTACACAGGGGGGAGATGTGAATGGGGGGGGGGGTGCCAATGAGTCTGACCACACTGCTATTGATGGTCCTGAACTGGATTGCATCTCCAATGGTGACGATTGTTGAGTCACCGGGGGGTGGTTCATGAGGAATGGGTTGGTCAAATTTGAATGCAGGTGTTGATCTGCATCCAAGAATCTGGAGTCGGAAGAAGGCTCTGGGAGGTGTGCTGGGGTTTGAGGCATCTGGAAACTTGGTCTGGGGATGGGCAGTTTGCAGGAGATGGATGCACGGTGGGCAGATGCCTGAGTGATTGTCTGCATGGCTTGTGAACATGTGATAGGTCTCATGCTTGATGACAATCAGGAGTGTGAGTACGAATATACTGTTAAATCCACATGTTGGCACTTAGCTAGAGGCTTCTGGGAGGGTTTCCAGAAGGTTCCAAATGATTTCCGAAGGAGGGTTTGTACTCTGGGGACGGAGGGACTAAGGGTCACGGACTTGGGATTGGAATCAGAATGGGGACAGAAAGTCGGGAAGCGCTGGGGGTCTTGGAACTGTTCACAGTATAGGGTGGTACGAGTGGTTTGAGGTCACAGGGACTTGGCTTCAACTTATGTGTTGCGCCCTCCTCGATCATCTGTCCCTAATTTCAGAAAGTTGGAGAGTTTACCAGAACTTAATCAGAAACTACGACACAGAATTAAGTTGATATTCATACTGGCAAATAGTCCAGTCGACTGGTGACTTATATACATGTATCTAGTCTTGTACTATCTTTTACCAAGTAAAGACAAGGGGGGAAGAGAGTACAAGGGGCAATATAAAACGAAGAACAAAGGAGTGAGGTACACGATGATCCTGTGCATCGTCTATTAAAGGAGCGGAACATTGACTTCGGAATCTTCGGATGTTCGGAAACACTGAACCTCAGAATGGTGTATCAGAAATCCAGAAATTGGTTATTCAGACTTTGAGCGATCGGAAAGGTCCCAGAAATGGTGTGGGTGGTTGTGGGGTTTAATGTGGGTTTATTTGGTGGCATGGGCCATAACACTCTGCCAATTTCCTCTCCTAGCTCCTCATCAGACAGGCCTGAGAGCACTGGATTGTTGCAATCAGATTGCGCAAGTGTGAGGTCAAATCACATATTGCAGAATGGTGTTTTAGGGTCAGGAGTTAACTGTGGGGCTGGCAGAGTGGGTGAGGTAAGGATGGCTGCATAGGTGGGTTTCCCAGTGGGTTGCATGGTGTTTGGAAGGCCTAAGTGGGTGGAGATAGCATCCAGATGCTTATATACTTTGGTTAATTGTAAGCTGTGTGAATCTATGAGCATTGATTGGGCTGCGGAAATGAGGTTGCAGCTTTGATACAGGGCATCGGGCATCAAGAGAGATTGTCACTGTTTTAGCAGCCTTGGTCTTAGGGAGAGTGATTCCATATATCAGAGTATTAAGTTGCTTGAGTATGGTAGCTAATGATGCTATAGTAGGCTGTCCTGTGAGTTCAATGGGCAGTGGCGGCGGTGGTTGGACCGTGAGAGCCATTGGAATCGTCCTGAGCACACTCAGACTAGATGGGTACCAGTCCAAGATGTCAGTGAATGGATGGAGCATGTGGTTCAAACACATTGAGTGTTCAAATATAGGGTAAGTCCTTAAGCTCCCTGGCAATGGTGGTGGTTGGAGTTCAAGGAGCTCCCGTTGATAAGGGACGGAGGGGAGTCTACATAGAAAATATGACCAGAAGGGCTGAATTGGGAATGGCAGCCAAGGCCACAGTGTGGATTCCCATCTGATTGCACAGACACTTAGTTTTGTGGTGGTGGGAAATTTGGTGCTTACAGCAGAGGCAGGCTAATTGTCCTGAAAGATTCCAGTAGGCCACTTTCCTATCTGCATGATCCCTTGTAAACATACTATGACCAGACTTAACCCAACCCAGAATAAAAGACATTGGAGCTACTAATGTGCATCAACAATAATGGAGGGTGTATTTGTACCTGGGCAAGTATTTCTGTAGCTCAGGTAGGACCTGTTTGATAACAGACTTGGTTAATTGTAGCTTAGCTAGCTAGTACTGATGTGATATGTCATGTTCTATCTGTTAAAATATAAGGACTGAAATACTATCTCAGTCTCTTAGAAAAGAGCCCATATTAGAAGTAGTTAGCTACCTGAAATACTATCTAAAAGAATAGTTAACAATTGTATGAAATATGAGAATAAACTTGAGCTTATACCTCAGTCTCTTGGAAAAGAGCTGAGGTTACAGAGTCACACAACTGTGAAATATAATGGCAAATTCAAACTCCTACCAAAGGCAGATATCAGAGATAATGATGAATAGAACCCATACCCTCTCTCCAATATTATCAGGTCCTGGTTGCCAGGGATAAGTTGTTTTAGAACCATAAATGAGGTAACCCGAGAGCTGTGACAAAACTTTGGTGTGAAGAAAGCCTAATCAAGTTCTCCGACAAGATGACAGCAAGCCAATGTGTCAAGCACATGTACTGAGATCCCGGTAATTCAGCAGTGCCAACCGAGCAGTCATCCTACATCCACGTACAAGTGTCCATGCCACATGCACATCACTTGATATGCCTGTCTCAGCTCGGCACATCCACCACCCACATTCCTTGCCCACTACCCCCCGTATACTCTATGCCACTCATCATCCATTAATCCCACCACACCTACTCCTTGTTCTTCGATCCACCTCACCTCGGGACTTCCTGTCCTTGTATTACCCTCAGCCATGGCCCTATTGTTTTATAGCCTGGCACTCTCTATTGTCCCATCCATGACCACATTCCTATTATTATATCTTTTATTGTTCTATTTCCATTTGCATTCCTCCATTCTAATTTTACTCATTGTGGAACAATACCCACATGCTCTGCATACCTTATTGTCCCACATTCCTTATTCCACATGTCACTTCTTAAAACTATATAAGTAGGACATGCATGTATATATTTCCTCATTCTGGGTATCAACTAGGTTCAGGCCCCTTGTCTCCTCCCTTCTCTGTAAAGTCCTCTACTCGGGCCAGCACTTTGGTACCCCCCAAGTACTCACTCTGTTCCAAATTGGTGGCACACATGGCAATTAGGGTGCAACACACGAGTACATTGAAGCCAACGCCACTACTCCTGGCCTACAGGACTTGGCCATTCCCATCCAACACCTTGGCATTCCCAAAGCTTGACATAATGCCTGTCCAGGTTGATGTCCAAAAATAATTGTTTAGAGGGGGCCTTGGCAGGTGACTTGTCAATTACGTGTAGGAATAATAGTTTATGTTTGTGAACTATTATTCTACCCTTGCCTAGCATTATTTCTACAGATGTTCTATAAAATCTAGTTTAGTTCTTTTATGATGTTTTTACATACCTTTTATATTTTAGCCAAGAAACCTTCCACCACATAGAAGGGTCAAGATTTATTCCGTGAACAAACCTCTATTGATAAGTCTTAGTGGTCGGCAACCTACTTAAGAGAGTGCTGGCAGCACTTTAGGTAATCCAGCGGATTATGGGTAAAGATAAGATTGATTACTTTTATGTTACAGAACTAGTCTTTATATATACTAATTCTAAGCTGATTATAGAACTACCCAATAAGGCAAGACCTTCTAGAAATTAGTGAGAAGCTTATGGAAAGGGATGGAAGGTCCTGGAATCTCCTGGAATTCACAGTGTCACCCTTGTAGTCACTAATGACAAAAGAAAAGAAATGTTCCCATGGCTTGTAGTTTTGTGACTGGTCAGGTCACAAAATATTATTAGTATATGAGCCATGCTTCTGGGCTGACCTTTGTGTAATGGCTATTACATAAGCCCAGGAATTTGTTGTACAAGTTGATCTGAGAACTTGATCCAGGAATTTAGTGCCATTTTCGGTGTATTAAGTAATTGACACCTAGTTGTGGTTCCTTTTGGATCCAAATAGAAATAGCCAAAAAGTATATGTTTTTGAGGTTTTTCCTTGGACTTGAGGATCTTGTTATTTAAGAGTTAATTACTATGAGTAATTCACTCTTAAATGGCCAGCCAAAATTTTTTTTTTTTTTTTGGTAGTCATTTCAGGACTGATTTGATGGGTGACTTTCTTTAGAGGAGAAGTTTGGATCTTGTATGCTGATCCAATTCAGAAGTCTTGTAGAAATATATTGGAGAATTCCTGGTTCCCCAACATAAGTCTAGGCCAATGTCTTGGGTGACTATAGGAGGGAGGTTATTTAGAAGATAAATTGTTCTGTATTTATCTAATAGATGTTTTTGTTCTTTATTATATTTCACTGTAGACAGCCCTCCGTGTGATGTGAAGGTTTTGGGTTTTGACTAAGTACTGACCCAGGGAGGTGGCTACAGGGGATGCACAAGTAGACAACAGTCATCGGTGAACGACTCTGGTATTATTAGCAAGTGATACCAGCATAAGTGTGCTCTGATATGTTTCAGGAATAATTCCCAGTGTGTCCAGACAATCTTTTATGTTACCCTGATTGATCTAGCCCGATATGGCTCAGGGTCATGTGACAGTAACTGTGGATATATAGGGGGCCGAGTGGCCATCTGACAATGATAGTCTCTATAGAAAATACAATAAAAATTGCAGTTAAATTGTAGTAAACTCAATATAATATTCCCGTTGAGTCCAGGGACATGAGTGATAGCAACGAAGGTAGAAGCCCAATATTGTTAAATCCGCATGTCAGTGCTTAGCTAGATACTTCCAAAAGGGATTCCGGGGGTTCCAAATGGTTTCCAAGGGGGGGTTTATACTCCAGAGGTGGAGGGGCTAGAGGTTAGGTTTATGGTCAGAAATGGAAAGGTGGAATGATGGGAGTGCCAGGGGCTTAGACTGTTCGCAGTATTAGGTAGTATGACTAGTCATTCAAGTGGTTCAAAGTTGCAGGGACTTCACTTCAACTTATGTGTTATGCCCTCCTTGATTGTCTGTCCCTAATTTTGGAAAGTTGGAAAGTTTACTGGAACTGAATCAGAAACTATGATGCAGAATTAAGTTGATATTCATACTGGCAAATAGTCCAGTCAACTAGTGCCTTATATACATCTAACTACTCCTTGTACTATCTTTTGCCAAGTAAAAACAAGGGGAGGGAAGAGTACAAGGGCTAATAGAGAACAAAGAACAAGGGAGTGAGGTACACGATGATCCAGTGTGGTTTTATCAAAAGAGTGGAACCTTGGTCTCAGAATCGCAGAGGTTCGGGATTGCAGAAACTTCAGGTTGATGCAATGGGTTCAGAAAGTGGTTGTCTCAGGCTTTTGGGTGGTTGGAAGGTCCAGAAATGGTTCAAGTGGTCATGAGAATTAATGGGGTTTATTATGGGCATGGGCCATAACAGATATAATGACATGAGCGATCCAAACTTCATCAATTACGACGATAAACAGTGTTCTTTTGAGTGCAAGACTAGTTTGTTATTATCTATCTGTGTGTCTCTTATAGAGATTTTGGGTCCTGAATGTAATGCCCACCGTAACTACCCTGAGATGGTGTCTACATGTAGTCGACCCGATATGGGTTGCTATATTTCCAATCTATTTCCATCTGCCCTGTTTGCATGGTCCTACTCAATGTAAAAATGCTCTCTGCTGCTTCTTGTAGTGCCCCTGACTCAAGTCTTAAAGTCACACCCTATTTCTCTGCTGGTGTCAACTTTGGGAATGCCAAGATGTTGGATGGGAATGGCCAAGTCCTACAGGCTGAAAGTAGTGGCTTTGGCTTCAACTTTAAAGTACTCCTGCATTGTGCCCTACTCTCTGTGTGTGCCACTGATTTGCAACAGATGGATACTCAGGAGGATACCAATGATGCTGGCCCAAGTAGAGGACTTAACAGAGGAGGAGAAGGTAGAAGGGCCTAAGGCTAGTCGATACCCAGAATGAGGAAGTATGTACATGCATGCCCTACTTATATAGGTTTAAGAAGCAACATGTGGAATAAGGAATGTGGGACAATAAGGTATGCAGAGCATGTGGGTATTGTCCACAATGAGTAAAATTAGGATGAAGGGATGCAAATGGGGATAGAACAATAAAAGATAGAATAATATGAATGTAGCCAAGGATAACACAATAGGGAGTGCCCGACTATAAAACAATGGTTGTGACTGAGGATAAAACAAGGACAGGAAGTCCCAAGGTGAGGTGGATCGAAGGATGAGGAGTAGGCATGGTGGGATTAATAGATGGTCAGTGGCATAGAGTACGTGAGGGGTGAGGACGAGGAGTGTGGGTGGTAGATGTGCCAAGCTGAGATCAGCGTACCAAGTGACTTTGCATGCAGCATGGACACTTGTATGTGGACATAGTATGACTGCTTAGTCAGTACTGCGGAAACTGTTGGAACCAGCCGCTGCATTTTCATACATGTGTCACGCGCGCCGTAGCTGCGTCACACGGATGGTCACATGCGCGTCGCTATTGACGCGTCAATACCAACGCGTCTCCGGGAAGGGACGTGCACAGTTGAATTTACTATATAATAAAACATGTATTAGAATAATAAAATAACAAATTAATTTTCCCCAAAACTTTTCCCTTATTTTCTTTGACCTCTATCTATATTCAAATATCTATAGTCACATCAACCAAGAGATTAAAAATCTCAGATTAATCTACAGATTAAAAGTCTCAGGTTAATCTACAGATTAAAAGTCTCAAGGCCTCTAGCCTTGACTAGCACTTGCAGATCAGATTCTCTTTGTTCTTTCCATTCACATTAAAGTTTTATCACACAAGGTTCAAAATAAATAAATAAAAAATTCATCATATTCCAAACAACCTCACACCCCACAAGGAATATCACAACTATGTAACTATCCTACAGTAACAGGGGCAAGTGCCAACACCTCTGACCTACCATACATTGGGGGCAAGTGCCAACACCTCTGACTGCCTGAAAGAATGGGGCAAGTGCTAACACCTCTGACCACCTGAAAGAATGGGGCAAGTGCCAACACCTCTGACCACCCGAAAGAACGCAACAAAAGGAAAAGAAATGAATGAAATCATCAGCACAGGATCAACACCGGTTAACAGAGGAAGGACTTACCGCGCGAATGGCGTCGGCACCTTACCAGGGCCCGGATACAAAGGCATTATGCCATATTTGATTACAGATCGCCCGGAACCAGAGACATAGGAGACCAGAGTGGAACAATGAGACAGCGAGAGAGAGAGGAAAGGGAGGACAGAGAGAGAAAAGAGAAAGTTGATGTTGAAGGAGATTTTATGGAGGCAATGGAAAGGAGCGTCAGTGAAAGGGTGGATGAGAAGAAACAAGGAACTTACCCGTTGCCGATGGAGCATACGGATGCAGAGACAGAACCCAACAACACGATCCGACATACAGGCACAGAAGACTTTCCTGTGAAGCCCGAGACGCCACCAACAGTGAGCAATATGACAGAAAAACCGATACAGGAAGTACAACGTACCAGATTCGAAAACCCACTGAGGAAGCCGGACAGGATTACCGCGCTTACCCAAGGATGCGATCGCGCAGAGCCAGAGTTTGGCCCCAGAAGCCGAAACAGCAGATTTACAGTTATCACCGACAGATCCATCGACGCGAGCCACGGCCGCGCAGACGATGCAAGCAGCGAGAGAGGGAAAAGTGGATAGCGAGAGCCCAGAAGAACGAGCGAGACGTGAGGGGCCACACCAGGAAGAGGGAGAACCGTTGGAGCCACCAGCAGCGATAGAGGAAGCATCCATAACGCCAACGTACCGCGAGGATGATGGACCGCATACCGCAATCAGAGAGCCGGACGCGGATCGAGCGGGCGTACACATCGATGTGGCGCATGACGAAAACGAGGGACCGTCGGTCGACGCGTTGACGCGAAAGATAGATGAAGCAAGGAGCAGTGAAAAATCGGGAGGTTTCACAGAAGGGGTGGAGAACAGAGTCAGCGAGGATTCGATGAGAAACAGAGCCGTGACTTACCTGCTACCAATCAAACCGGCGCAGGCCACAGAGCCTAGCGAAACGTCGAGGCGGACGAACGCAGAGCCGGCGCACACAGATTGCGATGCGCCGCGTGCCATCAAGCACATCGTCGAGGCGGAGTCATCGAGGCAAATCGACGTACCGTCCACAGAACCCGCGGAAATCATCGTAACGTTGAGAGGACCGGACGCGTGCATCCAAGTCGAGAACGAGCGTATTCCAATGTTGCGTTCGCCGTACGGCCAGCTCAGCTATAGCTTTAGCGTAGAGTCGCCACCGCCATCGAACGAGACGATGGCGGATGACACGGAACACCCGACGATGCATCACGTGACAGTGCCACGCGCACATGGAGACACAACGGCAATAATATTTTGCAAAATATTCTCCCTACCGAGTTACCTGAAAAAACGCACAATATACAGACGGTCCACACACACGGTGCGCCAAGTCAGCACGCGAACGCGGAAGGTGAACGGCCGGCGCGACCCCATACACTCACCAACACGTCGTTTACAATACATGGCAACTCCACTCACGCATCGCAAATAG
This sequence comes from Chroogomphus rutilus, assembly GCA_003314275.1. Classification (NCBI taxonomy): domain Eukaryota; kingdom Fungi; phylum Basidiomycota; class Agaricomycetes; order Boletales; family Gomphidiaceae; genus Chroogomphus; species Chroogomphus rutilus. The sequence goes on along the minus strand of QLPI01019998.1, from coordinate 7,003 downwards.
CGCTATTACTCCCCTATCGTACCCAGTACTCTACTCCGTCCCTCAGATACGGAACGCGACGTGTCCGGGAGGTTTTCAAGCCGCCGGACACAGACGGGAACAAAATGTTTTATTTTCACAGATGGGCGCAATGTAACTAGCATTGTTTCGAAGGGAAAATATAGAGAAAGCCTCCAGAGAGGGAGCAGATTTATTTTCAGATCTTTCAGACCCTACACACATTCAAGGGGTGCATATATTCATCTTCATTTTTATTCCATTCCACTCCACTTTCTATCCACCACCGCCACATTGGTTCCACTTGGGGCAAACACGTCAGCCACTTCACAAATGCTTTGGCACACGCGTTTGAAGGGGTGTGTTGGAACCAGCCGCTGCATTTTCATACATGTGTCACGCGCGCCGTAGCTGCGTCACACGGATGGTCACATGCGCGTCGCTATTGACGCGTCAATACCAACGCGTCTCCGGGAAGGGACGTGCACAGTTGAATTTACTATATAATAAAACATGTATTAGAATAATAAAATAACAAATTAATTTTCCCCAAAACTTTTCCCTTATTTTCTTTGACCTCTATCTATATTCAAATATCTATAGTCACATCAACCAAGAGATTAAAAATCTCAGATTAATCTACAGAAACTACCAGAGTTTGGTATGTGTACTTGACAGCTGGTGAGCATGTGTTACCTGCATATATGCACCCTGGATGTGTGTTCTTCCGCTTCCTAGTCCATGAGTGGTATGTCTCCCTATTCCTGTATATCCTATGTCCTATTTCTGCCCCATAAACCCTGCTCTGGGTGTGTCTGTTTCTTTTTCATCCCATGTGTACCTCTCCCTTGGTGGGCACCTAGCATATAGGCCGCTATGTCTCAATCCGCTGTCTCTACATATATGTGCAGTACTTTTGTATGTACTTTTCCAATACTTGTAATACTGTTTTTGTTTGTTTGGGGGCTTCCTTATCTCTAAGTCTATCTCTAAGTCCATTTCTCTACATGTATGCACTTCTCTGTGCTTCTAGTCATGTACAGTAGGGGATAAAACCATTCAAGTGTTTTGAACATTTGTGTTGTACCATAAATAACGGGAGGATTACATAATCAGAAAATATGACGTAATTAGTGGAGATAACCCTGCTTCTGAAATTATGGTCACAATCAAGATGATTATATAACTCTCAATATTCATTGAGATATTAATTATTTTAAAAAAAGAAGCATTTGAACGGTTTTGTCCCTCACATTTTTTAAACAAGGAATGGTATATATCAGTACTTGGTAAAGCCCCCATTTGCTCTCATCACTGCCTGCACCCTTCTAGGCATGCTCTCAATCAACTTCTGACATACCTCTGGCTCTATCTTCTCCCATTCTACTCCAATCCTCTCTCATAGCTCATGTACTCTACTAGGGGGGTGTTCATAGTCAGAAAGGTACTTTTTGACAATAGTCCAGAGGTGTTCAATGGGGTTTAGGTCAGGGGACTGAGCTGGCTACTTCATGACCTCTCAGCCATGGTCAGAAAACCACTCAGTGGCCTTCTTGCATGTGTGCTTTGGGTCATTATCCTATTGAAAAATAATGTGAGTAGAATCTTTACCATAATACTCTAGGCTAGCCTGAAGCTCATCATCCAAAATCTGCCTGTACAACTCCCCATCTATCCTTCCATCAATTTTGGCAGCATAGCCAGGTCCTTCCCACAACATACAACCCCATACTATTACAGAACCTTCACCAAACTTCAGTATTCCCTCAACTAGCCTATCATTCAAAGGCTCTCCAGATTTTTTGTACACCCATCTCCTTCCATCTGACTCCAATTGATTGATTTTGGTCTCATCTGACCAGACAACATGCTTCCAGTCCTCTAGAGTCCACTCCAGATAAGCTTCTGCAAACTCCCTCCTTGCCTTCCTATGCCTTGCGCTAAGAAGTGGCTTCTTTCTCTTTACAACTGCCTTCATCCCAGCCTTCTTCAGGTTCCTCCTTACAGTCTTGGATGTCACTGGTTCATTGAGAATATTTTTGAGCACCTGGGCACTCTGGGTTGCATTCTCAACCTTCCCTCTTTGCATGAGTGATATGATATAGTAGACATTGGAGGGGATATCTTGGATGGGTGACCACCAGTGGCCTTGGGTATATCAGGACAGTGTTTCCTGAAAATGGTAGAGATAGAGCCAACAGAGACACCAAGGTAAGAGGAGATGTAGTAGCTAGAATGACCAGTTTTGAACAATTAGATGATAGAGTCAACTTTAGCAGCAGAGAGAGGCTTCATGGTTCTGAACAAGGGATGTTTGGCTTTGTTTGGACAGAAACAAACTATAAAAAGGTTCACATGATGTCACATGACTTATCATGTGATTTCCAGCCCTGTATATACAATTTATTGCATTAATAACTGTGAGAGACAAAACCATTCAAATGCTTCATTTTTTTAAATAATTAATATCTCAATGAATATTGAGAGTTACATAATCATCTTCATTGTGACCACAAGTTCAGAAGCAGGGCTATCTCCACTAACTACGTCATATTTTTTGATTATGTTATCCTCCCGTTATTTACAGTACAACACAAATGTTCAAAACACTTGAATGGTTTTGTCCCCTACTGTATCTCCTCCTAATTCTCCCCTAAACCCCTATCTCCTCTTTCTCTTGTCTCAACAATAAGGAAAAGATATGTTTGGACTGAATATCAAATCCTTAATACTATCCTATTTGAGGTATCTTCTACTTTCAGTAAGTCCAAAGTGTGTTAAATCCACATGCCAGGTGCTTAATAACAGATTCCAAAGGAATCCACAGGGGACAGAGGGTTCTGAAGACTGAGGGGGTTAAGGGTCATAAGGTCAGGGGTTGAGGAAAATGGAAAATAGAAAATGCAAAGGACGGAAGGAGAATGACAAAGCACCAGGACTTAGATAGGTGGTCAGTTTACAGCAAGGACTTGTACCATTAGTTGTATGGAAAGGAGGAAATCAAGGATGTTCTGACTAAAGGTGCTTATGGAAAATTAGTCTCTCTGCCTCTTCTGAAGCTGTTACCGAATGATAGAATGCTATTTTTTTGATGGATAGTACATCATTTAGATGTACTAAGAGAATGGGTTACCCATAGCAACCTAATGGAGTCGCTCCCAGTCAGTCTACATGAGAGATACAAAAATAAATCTTGAAAAATTTCTGCAGAAACACAGCAGTGGTTCTCAGGATATTTCAGTGGCTTGCATTTTATTTTTTTCAGCAATATATCTCTAGGAGGCCAGTGAAGCACTGGCTAGAGAACCAAACTCAAATTTACAAGATAAGATCATAACCTCTGGATCTGGAAAAACTTTTAGCCATGTATTGAGTCTAGTTATCATTATCTTCCCAGATGCCAAGAGACATTACAGAGCTGATGTCAATGATGAGGAAGAAAACATTGACCCATGTTGGAAATAGTTCCCTAGAGCAGCAGACCTCACGCTGGCCTATTTCTCCCTTTGGGAATATCTTATTTCGGCCTACCTCAGCCACCAAAACAACAAAATGTATTTCTATTACTTGAAGACAAGAATTGCTAATACATCCATCACTAGGACATGTCTCAATTGCTACAATTTAACCAGCCTGGACCCATACATTTAACTCCAATGGTATTAATCATATTTCCAAGAGTTGTCAAAACCTTAGGTCAGTTTTTTGAGCCATTGTAACCTCTGCACACACCATGTTCACTTCAAAGATTTAAAGTAGGCAAGGTCATATTTCTTGATAATTCCCCAAAATTCCATGATTACTCAGAAGTATATGACCATCATATGAAAGAAAATCCTTTTGGATCTAACAACCACTGCTGTGTGGTAGCTTGCCAAATTGCTGAGATTACAAGACCACAAAAATGCAAACAAAAAAGAGACACTGTTATTGTTTTAAATCTTCAATAGCCCTCTTATAACCCAATCCTTAACTGTACTTTCTAATGCTACCGATATACAGCCTTGAGATCAACTTTGACAATCAACTTTGACAATGCAACCTGAGGAATATACAAAACATGCAAAATCTGACTGTATGATAAATCACTGAGAGTCCAAATGTACTCAGAGCATACAACCCTTTTGGGTCTAACAACCATTATTGGGTCACATTTACATCTTGGTCGATTGCTGGCATTGCTAGACGATGAGGATACAATCAAACAAGAGGGGGCTGTGATAGTTGTAAAGCTTCAATAACCGGATCTGTGGTTGTGCTATATCATGCTACCAATATACTGGCTTGAGATCAATGATGACGATGTGACCTGATTTATATCCAAAGCACACTTTAGATGGAGAGAAGGCAAATTTTCCAAAAGGGCGAAATTCAGGGGGGATCCAGCAAGATATCAGTGGCGTGTCGGTGAGAGTCCAGTCGTTTCTCGGGGAGATGTATATTCGTGGCTCCAGAGGGGAAAAGAGATGAAAGTCCCCGTGGGAGACATGAGTTACTCTGCTTCCATCCGGGAATTGGAAGGATTCATGTTCTGGTATTGAATCAAAAGTGGCAGTGTCCCATATACGGACTGGCCTGTCCAACGAGCCAGACAGCACTTGCGTGCCATCGGATGAGAACGCAACGGATCTTATCCCGTCTGAATGTCCCTCCAATGTACGCTCCGTCACTCCGGTAGTCGGATTCCATATCCGGACTGAGTGGTCCATGGAACCAGACACAAGGCGCGATCCATCGTAAGAGAAGGCAACAGAGGTCACCGTATCTAAATGGCCCGTGAGTAGATGCTCCACTTTCCCTTGAGAGGCATTCCATATCCAAACAGTGCCATCAGAACAGCCCGACACTACAAGTCTCCCATCAGGAGAGAATGAAACAGACCTCACCCCAGCTGAATGTCCCTCCAGTTGGCGCTTTATCTTTCCGGTATGTGCCTTCCAGAGAATGACTGAGTTGTCGTATGATCCAGACACGATGTGTTTCCCATCAGGAGAGAAAGCAACGCAAGTCACAGAACTCAAATGATCCTCGAGTACGTGTTCTATTGTCCCAGTGGTGGTGTTCCAGACTCGGACGGTCATGTCATCCGACCCAGACACGACTCGTGTGCCATCAGGCGAGAATGCAACTGAAGTCACCCATTCTGAATGTCCCTCGAGCACTTGGTCATTCTTTTCCTTCATTGACATCGTCGCGCTCGAAGCAGCAAATGAGCTTGCACTGTCACGTGAAAAGGACCGTCGATCTACCGTTTCCAAGTCGCTCGTCACATCCCAAATCCGGACTGACCTGTCAAATCCCGCAGATGCCACATGTGTCGAGTCAGGAGAGAAGGCGACAGAGCACACTACATATATATGTCCCTTGAGCACACGCTCTGTCTCTCCCGAAGACACATGCCAAATAAGGACTGACCCATCCGACGACCCAGCTACGACACGTGTACCGTCGGGAGAGAATGCAACAGAGGTCATTTGACCCGAATGTCCCTCTAGTATGCGCTCCAATTTCCCGGTATCTGTAACCCAAATACAGACTGAGTAGTCAAAAGAACCAGAGACTACACGCGTCCCATCACGTGAGAAGGCAACCGAGACAACTGTCTGTGCATGTCCCTTGAGTATATGTTCAACTATCCCTGTAGTGACATCCCAAAAACAAACGGTATTGTCTTTCAACCCGGACAAAACATGTTTCCCATCATGGGAGAACGCAATGCAATTCACCGGGGAATCAAACTTTTGTATGCACATTGTCTTCCCTGTGGTTGCATCCCAAACCCGAGCAGTGGTGTCGCGGGAGCCAGAGACAATGCTTGTTCCATCAGGGGAGAAGGCAACCATGTTGACCCAGTCTGAATGTCCATGGAGTATATGCTCCACCTCCCCCGTGCTGGCATGCAAAATTTGAATGGAGCCGCCATTCGAGCCAGACACTATTTGTGTCCCATTGGGCGAGAAGGCAACGGACCGCACTCCATCTGAATTCCCCACCAGGATGCGCTCAATCTCCCCCGTAGCAGCATTCCAGATACGAACTGAAGAGTCTTCACACCCAGACACAATACGTGTTCCCTCAGGCGAAAATGCAACGGAGGATACAGTCGAAGGGTGTGTCATGAGATGCTCGAATGATCCCCATGACTCCGCGATACCCACCACTACTCTAGGTAAGTTATCAAACAATGTTCGATAGTGATGTCTGATCGATGCTCGTGTAGGGATCCATGCAAGGGCTGAGCCATACGTGTTGAGGCAGTGATGTTCTATCGGCTCAAACGCCATCTGTAGGTAGCGACGAGCATCCTCGAATAGCATCGCGTGATGAGTATCGGTCTTAGAATATTTCTGGGGAAATGTTGAGCTAAAAGTCTTTACCATGTTGATTACTAACCAAGTTGGTTTCTTTTGCCATGCTGAGAGACCTCAGCCCAGATCCAAGCCCTCCCAACGCACTCAAGCACTCAATCCAGTGCAATAAATGTGTACTGGCGAATATCCCAAGTTCTCTGAGCAAGGGTACAATGTCTGCAGGAGGAAGTACAAGAGCCTCTGCAAGATGAGAGGCCCAGTACAAGCAAGAGTATCGGAGAGTTTCAGAAATGATGCCAGGATTGGGGATTTCATGAGCCAGTGTGATTGTGGCATGATCAGGTAAATTGCAGATATTATACCTGAGAGACTGATTCAACCTCTGGAGACACTTGACGGTGAGCTTGTGGTGGGTATCGGATGCATCAACGCTGTGCCTACAACGTGCCGGATTGACAATGAACTCTCCAAACGAGGCGTGACAAATGGTGACGGGACTACTCTCGGTGACATGAATCACAGATTGTAATGGCAACAAGGCAATTTGAACATCACGCTTTTGCAGATCTAGTAGAGATGCGATGTGTTCCATGGACAATGGGGTTTGAACACAGACTACAGCAGCTAGTACATCATGTCTGTTGGGGCTTCCGCTTCCGGCTGGCTGGGGAAAGGCAAGGTTTACAATGTGCTGG
>QLPI01019980.1:0-14459 GCA_003314275.1 Chroogomphus rutilus | reverse complement strand
TGTGATTTCATCTTATTTGTTGAAAACTCATAGAAAATCTTCCAGATCAGCATGATTGTCCAGGTCCCCAGCAAGACTTCTCTAGCTCCCATCATGGATGCCGACGAAGAGCTGCGGCATCAGGGCGACAGCTTCGTGCACGACGGAGAGAACCGACCCACACCCGAAAGCTCAGATGAAGGTGACTTCACCCATGAAGACACTTGGCAGGGAAAAGTTGACCCCCCAGAGAGAGGTGGAAGTCAGAATGACGACGTACGTTTTTCTTGCGGTAGTGGAACCTTAGCTGTCATCAATCGCTTAGGCACCACTTGATGCTTGTTCTCCTGAGGAGGCACTGATCATTGAATTCAGAAAGCTTAGAATCAGTATGTTTTCAATGGCTCAGGAACCACATGAAGATGCTCGTTCTCCCGAGGAGGTACTCATCCTTCAATTTGGGAACCTTAGAGTTAGTGTGAATCCAAGTGATGCGGTACGTGTTGCTATTAGAACACCTCAGGCATTTTTTCTTATCCCTTTGATTATGTATAGGCAGACAAATGGCTGCTGCTTCCACCGCTCCTGCAACAAGTGTTGAGACCCGTCCCGAGGCTAGCAGCCGCGCATCAGCTTTATGCCTCCCTTCTACAGCAATCCCACCCATCCCTCTCCCCACCATGGACTCAAATGCCGACGACGAAGCAATGGATGTTAAAAGAGGATGGACCTCTTCAACCGCATCATCGGAAGACGCGGTTGAAGTCCATTCCCTGTCGACATCCATTGCGTCGTCGTCGGCATTAGAGTCCGTGGTGGGGAGAGGGATGGATGGGATTGCTGGAAAAAGGAGGCATAGAGCTGATTCGTATACGTCATTCCTGTAACAGCTGTCCGTACTTATTAATACCACCGAGAACTCCAACAGTTGTTGACAGATGCAAAACAGGGAGCCTCACTCGCGGACAGCAGCTGCAAGTTATCGCTGTCTGCTGTCATGTCCATAATCTGAACATCATCGCCCTCACGGTGGTCTATGAGGGTGAGGATGTTCAGATTATGGACATGACAGCAGACAGCAATAATTTGCAGCTTCTTCCCGCGAGTGAGGTTCCCTGTTTTGCATCTGTCAACAACTGTTAGAGTTCTCGGTGGTATTAATAGGTACAGGCAGCGGTTTGATCAAGTTTGGGACATGGGCTAACAGCAGTGCTTCAAACAGGGGCCAGATGTCAGAATGAAAACCCAGAGTTGAAACCCTCAAACACAACGGAATGACGTATACCAATCGGGCTTCCGTGCAATTTCAACTTCACTCAAAGCAAACGCCATTTGAATCATCAGTTTGCTCCTCTGAATGGTGTTATAGATCATGATCTGGGCTCCTTTGGGCATACTTATCCCACCCACCACCCACGAACGCCAACTTTATTGTGATCTTCATAGCGATCTCAGTTGTTGTAAGTAACAGACTGATATTTAAGTACCTGAATAGCGATATTTAAATACATGAGTATAAAGTCATAAACGGATTGCAGATAGAATTAACTCACCTCAGTCGTTGTAAGTAACAGATTGAGGTGCTATGGAGGAAAGCAAGTTGTATTTATACTACAATGAATGTGGAGGGTCGACCCAGAACAATGAATATGGAGAGTGGACTCGAACAATAGGAATGAAATAATAAACATGACTGCGCAGTCAGTGGACTCGCAGTCAGGTACGCATTACTCACAACTCATACTTCAACAAACTTCACTCGTAGCAACCGTCACCGAAAACATCGAGTTGCTCCTTGAGCGATGTTAATCAGCTCCTCAAGATACCTCCGCCATCCCGCCTAGGTATTCATCTGGCCCAGCTCCGGACAATACCATTGTCTAGAACATATCGGCAGTCACAAAACGGTGACTGCAGCTTACGATGTCCTGTAGATTTCATTTGTTGATTTTCTGGTTTCCGTTTTCTTTTCTTTTCTTTGTTTTACTTGTTCGTTATCTTATCGCTTGAAATACTGTCTGGGGATTTGTATACCATTGAACTTATGTCTGGGGCTTTGCTTATCACTCAACTTGTGTCTGGGGCTTTGTAATTTTTTTTTTTGGTTGACCCCGGTTGTCAAGTTTAATACATTGCTTGGCTATCGGGGATGCTCACTACCCGACACTAACTGAATTACAGCCAACATTCCAGTCGGCATTCCCCCCAGCCCCACTGTCCTTAGCAGTACACCCCCACTCCATGTCGGCCACAACAAGTATGTCTACGACTTCACAAACTGACTTGGGCCTATCGCTTTCTCCACTCTCTACCTCCCTTCCGAGTCAAATGGACACGTTTCCTCCGGGTCAAATAATAAGGCCAACAAGAGGGTTGACAACAATAGTGCTCATTCCAACAACGGACGCGTTTCCTCCGAGTCAAATAACATTGTTTTCAACTCAGGTTCAATTCACTACCCCATCCCTTACTTCTTCCCACCCTGTTTCGGCCGGACCTTTATCAGAATCGTCAAACCCCTCAGTTATCACACATCTCACCCCCTCGACATTTCCTGCGGCGACTGCTGCTTCTGGAACTTTGGTATCCCAATCAGTGCACGCCTCTTCTTCTACCGTGATTGGTGCAGCCATCGGCGGAATAATAGGCGGTATTTTACTTGGTCTTATCATTGGCCTCTTCCTGAAGAGACGTCAAAAAGCGGTCTCTTCGGCTACCCATATAGACACCTCCAGTGGAAGAGAGAATACACTCACTCGTTTCTTCCAAGCACGAACTCCAATGACAACTACCCCCTTCCTTCTGTCCCAAGCCAATACATCTTCCCAACAGGCCTTGATACAACCAAGCGAGAAGCAAGACCCACAGAGACCTGGAAGGCAACAACCAGTCATACCTAGCGATAGTGACTCCATGTCTCACTCCTCTACCAGCGACCAGTTACCCTCATATAACACCAATCGTGGAAACTCTGTGACAGCTCCCCATGATGCTTTAATCACAGCCCATTCGGATATGTTGAGTGTGGAGTATATTGCAGAGGGACCACGGGCTTCAGAACATCCAATTCCTGCACTGCAAGGTGTAGCATATGGGATCACTGATGGAAGGCCACGGATGATCGACCTGTCCCAGTCCCTGAGCCAATTGCCATTATACCAGGAATAAATAACCCCTCGTACAGTATAGTATGAAGCTAAAGTAAATACAAGTTAGCTGTTCAAGTCACACTCTAATTCTCTAAACACAAAAACAAGAAACAAAAATAGGGAAATTCTATTGTAAAAAAACATTTAGGAGTCTTAATTCAAATACCAGGCACATATATACAGAAAATAGTTGGAGCAGCAGAATGTCCCAAAGAGGTGAATTATTTAATGATATACAAAATACTTAGAAACAACAAAGATATGCAATAATGAGTGGAGCTGGACTTCGTGGCTGCAGATGACAATCACATAGTCAGAAAGATTTGATTTCTGAGAAATAACCACATACTCCATGCTCTCATTCCAAGAGCTTCCTGATGTGGGACAAATTAGTAAACAACTGAATCTGTCGGATACAAATAGCTAGAGATTTAAACAGTAACGTTTAGTGACAAAAATACCTTCTAAAAACATTGAGTTGACTCTGAAATACTACATCTACCAAAGGCAGTCGCCAGCGCTGACTTCACATTACATGTCGTGTTATTCATCTCTAACCTTCGGAATACATTCCAAGTCAAATATATTACAGATATACATAATATTCTGGAAAGTCTAACCAAGAACAAAATGATTTACCCATCACTTACATCAATTCCTCAACTACTTATCATTTTCTTCAAACTCTCATCCTCACTTGTTTAATAATGTAGCAAATGTCGGTGACAGACATGAAGTTGGCATGGGAACGTATGAAAGCCGACATTTAGGCCTCGAGGCGCGGTTCTCCTGGCAGTGGCCTTATTCTCGAAAGACTGTTGAAAAGGCGCAGTACCATTTGACCCTCCACTGAATACAACATCACCGTAACTAGGTTGCGGGTCATTCAATTTTTCCCCTTGCCGTTATATAGCTTCATTAGCCATCACGGCATGTATAAATTATACCTAGGCAACTGTAACACCTCAGTCCGCTTGATGAGCTCATACCGCCATAGGTCCTGTCAGGGGTAGCTGAGAATCCACGAAACAAAAGGTCTGCTCGTGTGGAAGAGCACACTTGAACGGTCGGTTTCATTTTCAGCGTGGGTTCTGAGCATTGTTTCAAAGCTTTGCTCAAGTGTAGAGTATCTCGGGGATAGCATAATGTGACCCCAGGTAGCGAACCACTGTCATCAGAAACGCAGCCCAACACCTCGATGGTATTTTTGAAAGTCTTTCCCTCTTCCATTATACGGTAGGATTCAGTTAGTTTCCCGTAGTGAGCATCCCCGATAGCCAAGCAATGTATTAAACTCGGCAACCAGGGGGTCAACCAAAAAAAAGAAAAATATCACAAAGCCCCGGGCACATTTTATCTGTCACAAACCCGGGACTGAGGACTGACCTCAGTGCGCGTCGCTCCGCCTATACAATCCCATTGGGCTCTGCCGAACTATACAATTTTTTTTTCTTCCGCACCACCTCACCACGATGCAATTCCCAAAACTAGTTTCCACGCTCCCGCTATCTTCTAACAACGTGAGCACGTCCCTTTAGGATTGTACAAACGTAAAGGGACATGCTCATGTTGTTAGAAGATAGCAGGAGTGTGGAAACTGTTGAGGTGAACAGAATGACCAGACTGGGGTTTGAACCCAGGGCTATAGCATATATAGCTATGGTGTTTACCACTACACCATCTAGTCCACATGGGTAACCTTTCAGGTTGACTCCTTGAGTGAAGACATGTTCTTGGAACAAGTCAATTACATTTTACTTGACTTTAGGGGAGGACAGAGTGAGGAAGAGAGGATGTCCTTTCTGAATCCACAACACATGTGTGTCCATACAAGTTGAGTTCAGAGCCCTAGTCAGTTATCAGATTGCCAATAATACTCCATAGAGCTCTGTATGTATAATGTCTTAGCTTAGAAGACATTAATTAGAGATATGAATAGTATGTGGGATTAGACAATCTAACAGAAACTAGTTTTGGGAATTGCATTGGGGTGAGGTGGTGCAGAAGAAAAAAAAACTTGTGTAGTTTGGCAGAGCCCAATGGAATTATATAGGTGGAGTGACCAGGACATGCCCTGAGGTCAGGCCTCAGTCCCAGTTGTGAGAGAGATATTGTCAGCCAGGTAGATGCAGTAATGTGAGGGTTAGACCCTGCACATTTACAGTTGTACCATGAGGAAAGATCCAGTTTGATTCAGTGGAGAATAAACAATGGTGTTCAGCTATTTTGATATTACCTCATTAGATAGGGCTGAAAATTACCCCCCCTCCTAAAAAACAAAAACAAAAAAAAACAACTGTAGACACCGTTTACCTTGACCACATTCAAGAGATCAGTAGTAAATAAATAGTATGTGATAAAAAGGGTCTCCAATGTTGTTCAATTTAATCTGGTGGTCAATATCACCAAAAGTGGCCAAGGCTGCCTAAAGGGCTAATGTGTGAAAAAGAAGTAGATTTAGAAGGAATTTTCGAAGGCATGACGATATCAATGATCCAGTCACAGTTGCATTCCAGTCCCCAGTTGTAATATTTGGACCTTCATGTAGTCTTGTGCTCTGGGGAAAGTACTCTAGTGTGTTGCACTCCTTGTGCAACAATTGAATCAAAGAGTGCAGATGTAAGAATAGACTCATTGACTGGACATGCAGGTATTGATTGATTAGCCAAAATTCTGATCCTTTAAGCCTCTGCCTTGGAGGATTCACTCACCATGATTGCCGGGTCAGGTAACAGACCCGATCATGCAGTAGGCCTTTTTGATACCCAAAAAGTCTTACCTTCTCAGTTTTTAAAGTTCTAGCTGTTGAAATGAGGGGCAGAAGGAGTAGGAAAGGGGAGAGGAGGATAGCGGTAGAGCAGGATAGAGAGAGGCTGGTAGCAGGAACAGACAGACGGAACGGCCGAGGAACATAGAGGAGGAGAAACCGGTACATAAAGAAATTCAGTAACGACTCATGGACATAGAATAAACACGACTCACACAATGATATGACTCGAAACAGATGAATGACAAAGCTACTTACAATAAATGCATATGCAGCTGGAGGAACGAAGCAGACGAGGGACAGGATCAGAGGGTAAGGGATGAAGAGGAAGATATTAGTAGGAGAAAAGATTACGATAAACGAAGGAACGGACTTACGTGGGACAAAACAACACATGACCAGGTATACACACCATTTTCAAGGGAGATATGACGAGAAGTTAGAGATTTTGACTCACCATCGACATTGAAGATTTATGCATACAGCATAACACAGTACAGAGTGCGGTCGATGACATGGAAGGGGGGATCACAAAGCAGGGCGGTGACCCTGCATCCACATCTAGAATGCTGCCACTACATTTGGAAGAGATTTGTTTATCATACTATGGCCAATTTATATATAAGACTAGGTACTTACGAAAATATACTTCAGTTCTAGCCTCACTTGTCTCTTGACCGATCGAAAAGCTCGATGCCTGTGTGTGCAATCGAAGCTTCAAGTTCTCGTATATTTCAATCATCTTGTCAAGCATCCAGATACGCCGGGATTATCTCCTTAGGTGTAGTACACTGTGTCTACAACTTTTTCTCTCACACGCGTTTGCATTTCGAGCATCCCGCAGTGTTTGATTCTATCCGATTGACTATGTGCCACCTTTCCGGATCAGCGCCTAAAGACAACTCACCGGCCATATCGCCACATATACAAATATAACAAATAAAATACACATACAAAAATATAGAAAACATATCAAAAAATAACACATAGCTATGCCCCCATTTCCCCCAACTTTTAACTGATACTAGTGTCGGGTCACCTTTCGACCTGGTCCCATCGCAGGGTGGTGATGATGAAGAAGTTGTGCATGACACCAAGGCTAGTGATTTGGGTTGTCAGTGAAATAATCGGTAAAAGAACTGAGTTTTGACATCAATCAATCACCGGACCGGTTAAATCTGAGGCATTCAATGAATAGCAGAAAAGTCAACATTAGCAGACTTTCTTTTCACTTGTCAAATCGGTGATGGGAGGAGATGTACTATCTTTTCTCATGTTCAAAAGATTTTATAGTAGCCAGAGTTTTGATGCATGTCAAGTACACATACCAAGATTCTGGTAATTTGGCAGTGCCAACCAAGCAGTCAGACTATGTCCACGAACAAGTGCCCATGCCACATGCAAGTCACTTGGTACACTGGTCTCAGCTTGGCACATCCACCATCCACATTCCTTGCCCTTATCCCTCATCCACTCTATGCCATTCACCATCCATTAATCCTACCATGCCTACTCCTTATTCCTTAATCCACCTCACCTCAGGACATCCTGTCCTTGTTTTATCCTCGGCCACAACCCTATTGTTTTATAGTTGGGCACTCCCTATTGTCCTATGCTTGGCCACATTCCTATTATTCTATTTCCATTGTCCCATCCCCATTTACATTCCTTCATTCTAATTTCACTCGTTGTGGACAATATCTCCACATGCTCTGTATACCTTATTGTTCCACATTCCTTATTCCACATGTCACTTCTTAACCTATATAAGTAGGACATGAATGTACGTATTTCCTCATTCTGGGTATCGACTAGGCTTAGGCCCCTTGTCTCTTCTTCCCTCTGTAAAGTCCTCTACTCAGGCCAGCACCTTTGGCACCCCCAAGTACTTTCTCTGTCCCAAATTGGTGGCATGCATGGCAAGTAGGGTGTAACACACGAGTGTTGAAGCCAAAGCTACTACTTCCAGCCTGCAGGACTTGGCCATTCCCCGTCCACATCCTCAGCATTCCCGAAGCTTGAAAATGTGTCCCCACCTGCTGTCAGAGGACGACCTTCTCCAAAGGCTGATTCAAGTCTGAAGTCCTATTTCAAACTCCAACCAACTTTGAGGCTAAGATGCCCAAGTCCAAAAGTACCACCGAGTGGAAACAGGAATGATCTTAAAGTATGGTGAATAGAACCTGGAATAAACACCCAAGCCTTGGGCTTAGTACCAGGAAGTTGGCTTTACAAACTCCGATGTATTGATTTGTAAGCTAGTGCATGGACCACTTACATAAAGGGTATAAAAGGGGTTCGCTAGCAGTGGGATCCTTAGACTTTCCTCTTTGAATTCCCCCTGCTTAGGTGAGGACCCTACATGTACTTAGGTAGTAGTTATAATTAAAAGCTTTGGATTCCCCCTGCTTAGCTCGCCTCCAAGACACCTCTGAGAGGCTGCAAGAGGGTTGCCCTTACACCCGCTGGAGTTGCACAGACCCCTCTTACTATCTAGCTACAGCTGCTATAATCTTAGGAAGATTGGAATTATCGGAGGGATACAAACCTTGGCCTACATAATCAATAGAATTAACTATGTAATAGATCTCAAATCATTTAGGTATTGTTGTGGGCACAATCTGTGGAACTGGAATATCTTTTGAATAGTGATATATATAGGGATTATAGCAACTTTGTGCAGTAGTTCAGAGAATTTATTGGACAATCTAATTAATTATCTCCTCAGTGTAGTCAATCACTCAGAATATATTCAAAGAATATACCTAATTAATTATCTTACAGACAAAAAGAAAGAAATTCAGTCAAAGTATTATATGAACTATTGTACTTTACTCACCTCCTCAGTGTAGTCAATCACTGAGGAGGGAAGCACACGCAGGTGATGTTTCACCCGCATGTATCCTACAACCAGCTCCTGACCCTATCGAAGGTTTGAGCCAGACTGCCGGTCCCTATCCAGGAAGCTGGCCATGTGCATCGTGCAGTGCGCGTGTAAGCGCACGTGAGTACATACAAAACGAAGAATAACTCCCTCAATATTGAGGGTAAAAATACAAAATAATAACAAAAAATTTCAGAATGAAAAAGCACACAGAATGGCATAGAAATCAATATATAAGTACAATATATTGAGATTGGTCTCTCAGGGGTGAGATGCAAGTTTGCACCCTACATGCCCCCTCAAGCTCAATATATGCTGAGCTTTTCAGAGAGAATCTTCACTCTAGGTCCTGGTAGACCTTTTGTGAGGATGTCTGCGACCATTTGATCGGTGGAGATGTATTCAATACTGATCTTCTTCTCCTCAATGGTGTCTCGGATGGAATATAATTGTATATCGAAGTGTTTTGTCCTTGCATGCTGCTGATTACCATAGGCTATAGTAATGGCAGATTGATTGTCAGAATATAATTTGATTGGCAATTTAATCGGTTGAAAAACTTTGCTGATAAAATGTTTCAACCATATTGCTTCTTTTGTTGCATGAGTCAAGGCAATAAATTCTGCCTCGGTTGATGAGAGTGCTACGATTGTTTGTTTCTGGCAGCTCCATGAGATACTCCCGGAATCAATTTGAAAGACGTATGCTGAGATGGAGTGTCGATGATCTTGTGAGGCCCAATCGGCATCGGAATACCCTACAATACCGTCTCGATTTCCTCCTAAGATAAGTTTCTTGTTCTTCGTTCCCTTCAGGTACTTGAAGACTCTCTTCACAGCATTCCAGTGTGCTAATCCCGGGTTTTCAAGAAATTGAGATAATAGTGAAACGGCGAACGATATATCCGGCCATGTAGCTACAGCTGCCCACATGAGTGAGCCAATCGCCTGCCGGTAAGGGATCTTCTCCATCACTTTCTTGTCTTCAGCAGTGGTAGGACATTGGTCTTTAGTTAATTTCATAGTTGAATCAAGTGGAGTTGCATGCATCTTGGCATCTTGTAAATTAAACCGGCTTAAGATCTTGTCAATGTATGCTTCTTGTGAGAAGCTAATCGTGCCGGCTGTTCTATCCCGTTCGATCTTCAGATTTAGTAACCAGTGTAGTTTACCTAAATCATTCATTTTGAAGATGTGTTTGAGGTCTCTTTTGATGCCATAGATAATATATTCATTTGTCGCAGTTATTGTAAGATCGTCGACTGCAGCTCCAATGATTGCTTGACCTTCAGTTTTGTGTCTGTAAAATACTGCTGCATCGGATGCTGATTTTTTAAATCCTATTGAAAATAAGGCATTGGACAGACACTTGTACCATTCTCTGCCAGACTGCTTAAGTCCATATATGCACTTCTTAAGTAGAAGTACATTGTCGCGATGTTCTTCAAAATAACCCGGAGGCTTGCGCATATATATTGGTTCATTGAGTGGTGCATTAAGGTATGCTACGTCCACATCCATTTGATATAATGCCCAATTGTTCCTGGCCGCAATAGCGCATATAGTCCGCAGTGATATCATGCAAATGACTGGTGCGTAAGTTTTGTCATAATCGACTCCAAATGTCTGCGTAAAGCCTTGCATGACAAGTTGAGACTTGGCACGTACTATAGCACCCTTTGATCCCTTTTGAGGACATGAGTCCACTTACTTCCAACAATATTCACACCTGGCGGAGGTACTATGAGCTCCCAGGTTTCTTTGTTGATTTGGGACTTTATTTCTACGTCCATGGCTTTCTTCCACATAGGATCATTTAGGGCATCTTTATTAGTCATAGGCAGTTGAAGTTCATTATTAAAATAAGCATTGTCGCTTAATTCGTCACTGATTTGTTCGGCGCTTATTGCTAGGTAGTCGAAATCGATGTTGTCGCTGCCTTTTCAATGAATATATTTGAATTTGTTTGAAAATCATTAAGGGTGTCATCCTCAGCATCTTCATAGGCTAGCGTCGTAAAATCATCACTTTTGACATCCCTAGCTTGAGACCTTGTTCTGGTGCCGGCCCTTGCTCTCTCTTGTAACTGGTGAATTCTTTCGCTTCTTCTCAAGGTAGGAGCTTCACTAGGACCACTCACACCTGTTTGACTTGGTTGCAAATTTTCTAAGTCTCTTGTTGGTGTGCTTTCATCTATTTCTTCTATGCGGCTATCTTCCAGCTGATCATGTGTGTCACGTGAATCACGTGAGGCTACTATAGGTGATGCCGGAACAGTTTTTTGGAATGGAACACTGGCTGGTTTAGGTGTGGGAATTGTTTGATTGTCAAAAGATATTATAGGAGCTTTTGTAGATATTGCTCCCATGTCGAATATAATATTACGTTCGACTGATACCCTTCGACTCTCCGGCCAATAAATACAATGGCTGTCGCTTTGTGAGGAATGACCGATCCACTTTGCTTTTCTGGCTCTAGATATTAACTTGTCGTCTTGCTTGATTTTGACATAAACATCTTCTCCCCACTCGTGTGTGTCTTTTAAGTTCGGCTTTTTATGATTTATCATCTCATAAGGAGTCTTGTCTGGTAGAGCTCTTGTATGCGTGTGATTTTTAATGTAATTAGCATGCTGAATAGCATACCCCCATAAAAACTTTGGGAGATTTGAATCTAGGAGCATGGCACGAGTTTTTTCGACCAGAGTACGATTTAGGTGTTCTGCCACTCCATTTTGTTCTGGAGTATCGTGTACTGTGTATCGATGTTTTGTACCTTGTTTCTCCAGATAATTGTTAAATTCGGCACTTGTGTACTCACCCCCTCGATCTGAGAGGAGAGTTTTTATGCGCACATCTCGTTGTCTAAGCATCATTGCCTCGTATAATTTGTACTTGGCAAAAACTTGATCTTTAGAGCTCATTAGATAGAGGACAGACTCTCTTGAGTGGTCGTCGGTAAACGAAACATAATATAATTTCTTGTCGATTGTTATATGTCTCGCCGGTCCCCACACATCAGAGTATATCTTGTCGCCGATCTTCTTTGACCTTTCACTAGGTTCATTAGGGAGAGGTTTGCGTGTAATTTTTGCTTTAATACATGCATCGCAAGCGATTTTCCCATCTATATGTATGAGCTCAAGGCCTAAAATCATGCCATGATCCACTAGATGTTTCAGGGATTTTGTAGATATATGCCCTAATTTTCTGTGTATGTCGATGGCAGTCAGGCATCGCTCAGTGGTATTTCTTTTTGTTTGATTGTCCAATCGATATAGGCCATGCAATTTTGGTGCTTGCAACAATATGTGCCTGGATGAACTTTTTATGGTGCATTTTTGATATGCAAACTCTGTTTGATTTCCAGCATCGTCACATCAGCCAATCGAAATAAGGGTGAAGGCGATTTTAGGAGCGTATAATGTTTCTTTCAATGTCAGAGTAACAGGTTTTCCTTTTACTCTAGTAATTATCTTGAGTTCTCCGCTGCCATATGCATCAAAGCTGCCTTGATCAGCTGCTCAAATTGTGTGTGGTGTAGGAAAGTTGCGATAGTTCATCAACATGTGTTTATGAGGTGTCATGTGTGAACTTGCTCCTGTGTCTAATATGATAGTGTCTCCTGTTCCATCCCTGATAAAGGCAGCACAATCGTGGTTTATGAATGCCACAGATCCGCTATCATCTCCTCCAGACAATTCATCTTCATCAGCTACGTTTGCCTTTCCTTTCCCTTTCGATCTTTTCTTTTTGAATTTGAATCTCTTTTTCTGCCTTGGTCCTTGGCCCTCTCTACCGCCACTTTTAGCCCAACACATCTCAATTGTGTGTCCCGGCTTTTTACAGTTGGTGTATATATGTGCCTTCTTTTCAGGTGTACCTACAAACCCTTGATCTTCTTGAGTAATAGATAGTGTCCTGCACCTATCATATTGAGATTTAAGGATCGGATGATATTATCCAGGTCCAATGGCTTGCCGACTTCTTCAAGAGATGTCGTGAGGGCATTCATGACTGATTCATAGGAAGGTGGCAGTGAAGATAAGATTATATCAAGGAACTCTTCATCAGAGATCTTGGCTCCCATATCATTGAGTCTTGCAAAGAGATCTTGAGCCCTATCAAGGTGCTCCCTGAGATCATCATCCTCCGAGCATTCCATGTTCCGGAGTTGTCTCTGGATGCTGGTGACAACCATCTTTGGTTTCTTCGTCATTTCGGTTACCAGAGTGTCCCAGATCTCCTTTGCATTTTTCTTCTTCTCTAGCATTAAAGCTAGTGACTCTGACACAGATGCCAGTATTTGAGTCTTGACAAGCCCTTCTCTGGCCAGCCACTTTTCAAGTCTCTCCTCAGCCTTCTCTACCTTGGCCTCCTCATCATCTGTGAGGACGTGTGCTTTGGGAAAAGTGGGAGGATCAAGTGGTCGGTTGGCTTTGCCTTCGATATGTTTAAGTAGATTTTTAGACTCAAAATAACTCATGAGTTGAGCTCTCCACAGAGACCAATTAGATCCATCTGTAGTTAGCCTTCCCAGTCAAGGAAACTTTCTCTGTTGTGTCCCCGGGGCCCATAACCGTATAGGGATTATAGCAACTTTGTGCAGTAGTTCAGAGAATGTATTGGACAATCTAATTAATTATCTCCTCAGTGTAGTCAATCACTCAGAATATATTCAAAGAATATACCTAATTAATTATCTTACAGACAAAAAGAAAGAAATTCAGTCAAAGTATTATATGAACTATTGTACTTTACTCACCTCCTCAGTGTAGTCAATCACTGAGGAGGGAAGCACACGCAGGTGATGTTTCACCCGCATGTATCCTACAACCAGCTCCTGACCCTATCGAAGGTTTGAGCCAGACTGCCGGTCCCTATCCAGGGAGCTGGCCATGCGCATCATGCAGTGCGTGTGTAAGCGCACGTGAGTACATACAAAACGAAGAATAACTCCCTCAATATTGAGGGTAAAAATACAAAATAATAACAAAAATTTTCAGAATGAAAAAGCGCACAGAATGGCATAGAAATCAATATATAAGTACAATATATTGAGATTGGTCTCTCAGGGGTGAGATGCAAGTTTGCACCCTACAATATAGTCTTACGAACACAGGTATTGGCCATACTGTGTGTGCACAGTGGGCCTATGGGAGAGGTTCAAATTCTATAGATTTGGAAGAACTTGGTACCCCCAGTTAGACATGAATGAACTTTGTTCTCATCCACTGTTTTGGTGTAGCGCCCATAACCCTCTTTGGATATATATGGACTGTAGTTATAAAGTTTATGATGAACTTAAATTAGAATGTGACATAGCTTGATGGACAGAGCATATGTGTTAGAACCAGGTGGGGATGCACATATTTTATCCTATACATTCAGCCACCTGTGTTGTAAAAGCGGTAAATACTTGACCCATTGACATTGTGCACTGCCTTGGGCTATTATGTAACAGCCCTTATTGTTCTATGGTTTCGGCCATCCCTTGATTGCTGAGTAGTATATAAGTAGTACATGTATAGTACCTATGCTTCTTTAGCTCTTATGCTGAACTCATATGTCACAGGTATAGTAGTCAATACACTAGCTCTTATGCTGAACTCACATGTTACAGAGTTGCCTTCACAATAGGTTATGGGCCCTGCCTGAATGCTCACCCAGCCTAAATGCTGG